>JBBPBX010095902.1:0-13121 GCA_038048925.1 Garcialebias charrua | reverse complement strand
TGGGATCACCTGCCATGCAGAGGGCTTTCCGAGTGAGGCGTTGCTGTGTAAGTCCTGCAGTGAGGGGAAGGAGGTGCCGACGATCTTCTCAGCTGCTCTCACGATGCGCTGGAGGCTCTTGCGGCAGGATGCAGTACATGCACCAAACCACACAGTGATGCAGCTTGTCAGGACACTTTCTATGGCACCTCTGTAGAAGGTGCACATGATGGGGGTTGAAGCTCCAGCCCTTTTCAGCTTGCGGAGAAAGTAGAGACGCTGGTGAGCCTTCTTGGCCAGTGATGCAGTGTTCCTGCTCCAGGACAGGTCCTTTGAGACGTGCACTCCCAGGAACTTGGTGCTGTCTACTCTCTCCACTGCGGTGCTGTTGATGGTCAGAGGGGCATGTTGGGCATCCCTCTTCCTGAAGTCCACAACAATCTCCTTTGTCTTCTCCACGTTGAGAGTGAGATTGTTGTGTCCGCACCACAAGGCCAGGCGGCTCACCTCGTTCCTGTAGTCCGTCTCATCGTTGTTGCTGATGAGACCTACCACTGTTGTGTCGTCCGCAAACTTGATGAAGTGGTTGGAGCTGTATGATGGTGTGCAGTCGTGTGTTAGCAGGGTGAATAGAAGGGGGCTCAGCACACATCCTTGTGGGGCCCCTGTGTTCAATGTGATGGTGCTAGATGTGTTACTCCCGACCCGTACTGTCTGTGGTCTCCCGGTCAGGAAGTCTAGCAGCCAGTTACACATTGAGGTGTTCAGCCCCAGACTGTCCAGTTTAAGGATGAGCTGTTGGGGGATGATGGTGTTGAATGCTGAGCTGAAGTCGATGAACAGCATTCTAACATAAGAGTCCTTCGTGTCCAGATGTGTGAGAGCTATGTGGAGGGCAGAGGAGATGGCATCGTCTGTTGAGCGATTAGGTCGGTATGCAAATTGGAAGGGATCCAGGGAGGCAGGGAGTAGGGGTGGGCCATATCGTCTCGTTTACGATAATACCGGTGGATTTTTTGACACCGGTGAAAAAAATTATATCGCGGCATCCTAAGATGACGTCATTTGACTGCGTCACTTTGCGATAACGGTGGTTTTGTGGAGGAACGCGGACCGCGTGAAGCAGCAGACAGCAGCCGGTGTTCCGTGGAGACTGCCTTCATGTGGAGATGCCCTACATTTTGTTAATACGCATGCGCGCGCACACCGCGAGGAGGAGGAACGAGCTAGCATTAGCCTCATAGTTGCATCGTAGCTTCACCGGGCAGCCGGCTTTGTGCGATCAGAGGTCCCTGGAGCTCGCCTCGATGTCGGACTGGAAGCCGAAGACATCGGGGGACAACGAGCTAACTTGGAATAATAAAGCCGACAACCTTTTAGGAGGTGCGTGCAGCTAAACCGGACTGCCCGGAGCTGCGGGTTCGGGGGCTAAAATGCTAACAGCTGAACGCGGCGCGCACAGACTGCGGCGTCGGTAAGTTATTAAAACTTTTTCTGTCTCCAACTGTATGAAGTTAGGATACTAACAGTCCTTCCTGTAAAGGGTTTAAACTGCGTGGTGCTACAGAAAGCTGCGAAGCTCAGACGTAACGCAGCGGTGCTAACAACTGGAGCTAACAGCTGGAGCTAACAGCTGGAGCTAACAGGCAAACTGATGACAGAAGCTGCCGCTTAAAGTAAGAAATTATTATTTTTATTTACTGTATGCTCTTTTAAAATGTGTTAAAGTGTTAGAATAGTCATTACCGCACACCTCAGTGGCGGCTGGTGCGGTATATATATTTTTGCTTGTTAAATATGAATATATTTTTTTGTATTCTGGTGACTGTTTATGAAAAGTCATTTTGAAATTACACATTTGTTTGGTTGATTCAATAAAAGGAGAAAATGTGAAATATCGTCTGATATCGTTATCGGGGTATTTCAAAAAATATATCGTGATATCATTTTTTGGTAATATCGCCCACCCCTAGCAGGGAGGATAGATGTGATACTTTTCATGACTAGCCGTTCAAAGCACTTCATCAGGATGGGGGCGAGTGCTACTGGGCGATAGTCATTAAGGCATGCAGGCGTTGCCTTCTTTGGGACAGGGATGATGGTGGTGGCTTTGAAACAGGTGGGGACGATGGCCTGGCTCAGTGAGATGTTAAAGATGTCCGTGAAGACCGCTGCGAGTTCCCCTGCACAGTCCTTCAGCACACGACCAGGTATGTTGTCAGGACCAGAGGCCTTCCGGGCGTTAATCTTGATGAATGATCGCCTTACGCTGTCTGAGGACAGCGCCAGCACCTGGCCATCAGGAGAGGGGGGGAGTTTATGTGCAGGTGTGCTGTTACTTGCCTCAAACCGAGCAAAGAACTCATTCAGTTCATTCAGCGTAGAGGTTGAGCTGTCACAGGTCTGGGGGGATGGTTTGTAGTTTGTGATGGTCTGTATTCCCTGCCACAGACTGCGTGTATCCTTGCTGTCCTTGAAACGGTGAGCTATTTTCCTGGAATACTGCTTCTTGGCCTTTCTGATGCCCCGGGCCAGGTTCTTTCTGGCTGCCCTCAGGCCCACCTGATCTCCCGCTTTGAAGGCAGCATTCCTGGCTTTCAGGAGTCTGTAAACCTCAGCTGTCAGCCATGGCTTCTGATTAGCCCGAACAGTGATGGTTTTGAGGTTGGTTACATCATCAATGCACTTGGTGATGTATGAACATACAGTGTCTGAGTACTCCTGGAGACATGTGTTGTTGTTTGTGGTAGCAGCTTCTTTGAACATACCCCAATCTGTGGTGTCAAAACAGTCCTGGAGTGCCTCTGAAGACCCCTCTGGCCACACTCGTATCTGCTTGCGGACTGGTTTTGTGACTTTCACCAGTGGCCTGTATGCTGGCTTTAGCATAACACAGATATGGTCAGAAGCACCAATGTGGGGGAGGGGGAGGGCTCTGTAGGCATTTTTCATGGTGGTGTAAACTTGGTCCAGTGTGTTGTTTCCTCTTGTTGCAAAGTTTATGTTTCTGTATGTTTTTGGAAATACACTCTTTAAATCTGCTTGGTTGAAATCACCAGCCGTGATGAGAAAAGCATCAGGATGGGCTGTTTGTTGCTCACTGATGTGCAGATATAGTTCATTCAAAGCCTCACCTCTAACTTTGCTGTTGGAGCTTGGAGGAATATATACAGCAACAATCATAACAGCTGTAAATTCCTTCGGTAAATAGAACGGTCTGCATTTAATAGTCATAAACTCCACTAAAGGTGAGCAGTGTTTGTAGACCACCATACCATACCATACCATACCATTTTATTTATAAAGCACTTTAAACAGGAACAAGTCCACACCAAAGTGCTGGACAAACAAACACGCAACAGGCAACACAGACAATGAAGTACAACACGAAAAACATAAAAACATTGCAGATCATAAATCAAACGATCCAATACAAATCAGCTGGCATTGAAAGCGATGGAGTAGTAGTGAGTTTTTAACCGGGATTTGAAAACCGAGAGGGAGGGGGCCTGTTTGATGAGCAGCGGTAACTCGTTCCAGAGTCTTGGGCCTGCTACAGAGAACGCCCTGTCACCCCTGCGCTTAAGGCGAGTTTCTGGAACTATTAAGAGTACCTGATCCTCTGACCTCAAAGCACGTGGAGGGACATATGGGTGTATCAGATCCGAGAGATAGGCGGGGGCGAGACTGTTCAGCGATTTGTAGACATACATGAGAATTTTGAATTGGATTCGAAGATGAACCGGTAGCCAGTGAAGGGAGGCCAAGACTGGTGTAATGTGCTCTCTTTTGCGTGTGCTGGTTAAAAATCGGGCAGCTGCGTTCTGAACCAGTTGTAATCGTGCAATGGTGGCTTGACTGACGCCAAACAGAAGTGAATTGCAGTAATCAAGCCTAGATGTAATGAATGCGTGAATCACTGTCTCCAGGTGCTTTTTGGATAGTATGGGCTTCAGCTTAGACAGACGCCTCAGCTGGAAAAAACAGGATTTGACTATCATGTTTACACACCACAGAAGCATCCAGACACCATGCGTTGTTGATGTAAACACACAGCCCCCCTCCCCCTTTAAAAACTTTTCTTTTATGTGTGTTGTTTCTTTTTGTGCAAACAATAAACAAACAAACAATTTTTTTTTTCGAGAAATGAAAATAAAAATTGATGTTCTACAGAGTCGAAAGCTTTATAAAAGTCAAGGAAAATAATAAAACCATCATCATTGATCATGTCCCTATATTCAATTAGGTCATTTACTAGTCTAATATTGTTATGGATTTATCTTCCTTTTAAAAAGCCAGATTGTGATTCTGCAACAATATTTGAGATCCCAGTTTGGAGACGCATGGTGAATATGTAGGTTAGTAGTTTATAATCGGAATTTATGAGTGTAATAGGTCTTCTATTTTCAATCAATCTTGGGTCCTTATCTTGTTTTGGGATAGATATAATAACTCCTTGTCTCATTGTCATAGGTAGAATATAATTTTAAAATTTTCTGAAAACACTTGATGTAGTAGTATTTTTTATGTCTTCCCCGTCTGGACCAGGTGCTTTGTTCAATGATAAGCAATTAACAACCTTATTAAGTTCTCCTATTGTAATATTGTCGTCACAGGTTTGTTTGTAATTATCTTGTATTTTAGGAATAAATGTTTTAATTTGATTAAGGAAGGTGTAAGATTTTTGTGCAGAAAATTTGGAAGTATATAGGTTATTATAGAATTTAAAGATCTCTGTTGATATTAATTTTTCATTGTTGGTTTCTATATCATTTATTATTAAAGGGGACCACATATTGGTTTTTTTAATTTTTATGGTATGTCTGTGTGCTATCCAGACCCCGTTCATTCAATTTAATACAAAAAATAATTCTTAGATAATAAATTATACCCTTTTTAATTCTGCCATTTCTAACTTCCGTTCTAAACGACCTGTTTATGATAATGAGCTCTGAAGTCCACGCCCGTCAAAACTCTGGCCACTCTGTCTCCGCCCTCTGTAACTGCCAGTATCTCAAATCTGTTGTTGTTTTAAAATTAGCCTTTTTTTATTACTCGTTTGACTTACTGTTAGTGCTAGCTTAAAAAATAACTTACCGAAAGCTGTTTGTGTGCGCCGCCATTAGCTGCTCTTTTTTATCATGCTCTCCCGAATCCGAGCTCTTCCTCCTCCTTCGGTAACAAACAGCCCGCGTAGCTCCTGCTAGTTGCATGCAGCGCTTTGGTCCACGGCTGGCTGCACATCCAATCCAGACAAACGCAAAGAGTGTTTCCAGTTAATTTGTCCATATGAGGCAACCTAACCTCTGACCGGACCGGACCCACACTGTCCTCAAAAGCCAGCAGCTAACTGCAGCCCGATCTCTCCGGAAAAAAAAAAAAAAAAAGATGCCGTGACCGGGAAGCGAACCCGTGTCCTTCTGATTACGAGTCCAGTTCACTACCTCTAGACCAAACGGGCAGTTATGCAAAAAGCAGTCTTTCATCGTATAAGAAACAATCACAACCACCTACATTTAGAACGCTGAAGTTTTGATTAGATTTTGATGAAGTGAAAGGTATTCTTAAAATAAATAAGTTGCTAATCTGAAAATATATCGATCAGTGGTGCTTGATGGTACAAACTGTTGTCCCGCGAGTAAGTGTGTGTGTGTGTGCACAGTTTTCTGCCGGCTACGCGTTGGGAGCGATATTACACTAAAAATTGAACTAAAACGTAAAAATAACAATTATAAAGTATTATTATGTCGATGTATATATCTAGTTTCACCCCGATTTCTCCGAAACAAAAGGCTTTAAATAAAAAGGGAAAAAAAAACGATGCCGTTGATAGGACGCGAACTCTAGTCTCCTGCGTGCCGCTCAAGTGTCTTAACCGCTCGACCAAACTGACAGTTGTGCAAGAGCAGTCCTCCATCATATAAGAAACAAGTCCAAACCGCGAGAGTGTGTTTGCACAGTTTCAACGAGACAGAGTTCATTCAAACAAGGTAATAAAACATTCTGGTTTTACTCAAGATGTGCTGCTGGCTGGAGCAGGGCTGAGCCCATAGCCCCCCCGGGGGCTAAATAAATGAATAAATAAATAAATGACCGCCAGGTCAGTTCCTAAACTGCTCGGCAACCGTGACGTCTTTTATAGTGAAGTGGGTTGAGCCGCACCAGTGGTTGCTAGGTGAGGGGCTGGACTCAGGTTTGGTGTGGGTTGTGGCTGCGGTTTGTGACGTCACAAACCGCAGGAAGTGCAATCGGCCCGTTTCTATCTAAGATAAATAAATCTACTTATAGTAAATAAACCACTGGGTGCATTTTTTTGGCCTTAGGACTGTTTCTTTATGAAGTAAATACCCAAATTTGAGTAAAAAAACATTAAAAAGTGAATTTTGCATGTGTGGTCCCCTTTAAAGATTTGACAGAGTTATGTTGTTGCCTTCTTTTTTCCAAGTTACAGAAGTAGGCAGTGTTTTTTTCTCCCTGTAGCGTGTGAAGAAGGAGAAACAAAATGATTTGCAAGCAGTTGACTTTAATCCTTCGAGCGCCAAAACCAGAAACAGAATGAATGAAATCACACACGAACACTTCTTCTTCTCCACCTGGAAAACCTGGGGAACACCTCGCTGGCTCCTCCTACTGGGTGAGAGAGAGATGAGGCAATTTACCTTACTAATACACCACACAGCCCCCCCCCCGAACACCCAGAAGGGCAAATACAAAACATATCAGTCTCTCACAGGGGGCCTAATCAACCTGCCGAACCGACTGCGTCGACTCGGGGGCGGAGAAACAGCTGGCACCCGTGCAGGAACAACATTTTGTGCCACAGGTGGAGGAACACAGTTGGGGGGAGAAAACGGAAGATGGGGTCGAGCAGGAGGGCGGCCGCGTCTAGGAACCTTAGCCGGCAACACCTCTTCATCAGCCAACACATAGGCTGGCTTCAGGCGGTCCACTGTAATTAGCTCTCTACGCCCACCCATGTCTAAAACAAAACTTTTCGCGCCTCTATCGAGCACCCGAAACGGCCCGTCATACGGAGGCTGGAGGGGCGAACGGTGGGTGTCACGTCGCACAAAAACAAAACAGGCAGACTGGAGTGCTATGGGCACAAACGCCTGCGGGAAACAATGGTGCACAGGACCCGGAACCAAAAAACTACTCTGCGAATAGGGGTCCACCGCCTCAGGGAAACGTGGAGCGGCAACGTCTAACAAAAACTCCCCTGGGATACGTAAAGGCTGACCAAAAACCAACTCGACTGATGAAGCATTGAGGTCATCCTTAGGAGCTGATCGCAACCCAAGCAGCACCCACGGCAAATGCTCCACCCAGCCAATGTCTGTAAGCGCAGCACGTAATGCCGCCTTAAGAGACCAATGGAAATGTTCAACCAACCTATTAGCCTGAGGGTGGTAGGCGGTAGTGCAATGCACCTGCACCCCCAAGGAGTGCGCCATCTCGTACCAGAGCCCTGAAATAAACTGGGGACCTCTGTCTGAAGTGATGTCCGAGGGTACACCAAAACTGGCAACCCAAGTGGAGAGGAACGCACCAGCCATGTCGGAGGTAGCTGTGGAAGAAAGAGGAACGACCTCCGGCCACCTGGTTGTACTGTCAACCACTGTAAGCAGGTGTGTGAAACCCTGTGACGGGGGTAGGGGACCAACTAATTCCACATGCACGTGGTCAAAACGCTTGGCTGGAATGGGAAACGGTTCCAGTGGTACCTTTGTGTGCCGGTGCACCTTGGCACACTGACAAGCCACGCAAGCCGCTGCCCAACTCCTCACCTCTCTGCGTAAACCAGGCCACACAAAACGTGCGCTGACTAGTTTCACAGACGCAGGCACACCTGGGTGCGAGAGAGAGTGAACAGAGTCAAAAATGCGGCGGCGCCAACCTGATGGAACCAATGGACGTGTCCGGCCTGTGGAAACGTCACACATGATCAAGGGACCGCCCTCTCCCAATTTGACCTCTAGCTTATGTTACGGCCCATAGACACATACCATACAGGGACACGAGACACAGAGAAGATGGTAAAAATAAAGTGTTTATTTTAGGCTCTCCGAGTCTGTGTCCTAAAAATAATGGTAATTAAAGAAAATGTTGGACCTCTCCAATCCAGCTTCTGGACTATTAATAAGAAAGAAAACTTCAAGTCCAGCAGGTCACTCACAGCTCCGGTCCTCAGCACCCAGGTTCTCACGACAGCATGTCTCACTCCAGTCTCCCACAACACGACAGCAGGTCATCAGCTCCAGCTTCTCACAGCATGACAGCAGGTCTCACAACTTCATCTCTCAACATCGGCTTCATCTCTCAACATCGGCTTCATCTCTCAACATCGGCTTCATCTCTCAACATCGGCTTCATCTCTCAACATCGGCTTCATCTCTCAACATCGGCTTCATCTCTCAACATCGGCTTCGTCTCACAGCGTCTGCTTCATCTCTCAACATCGGCTTCGTCTCACAGCGTCGGCTTCATCTCTCAACATCGGCTTCGTCTCACAGCGTCGGCTTCATCTCACTCACTGCTGCTGCTGCTGCTGTAGACCTTTGTTCTGCTTCTCCGGCATCAGGTCTGCTGTTTCTTCATCAGGTCTGATGCTCCTTCAGACTGATCCTTCCCAGACTGCTGCAGCTGCTTGGATCAGCTGCTCCTTCATCTGCATCTGGTTCTGGGGCTGCTGGGACCTCAGCTCCTCATGCAGCATGGATCTCCTCTGCTTGGATCTCCTCTGCTTGCTTCAACTCCCTTTGCTGTGTGGCTTGGACCTAATATATATAGAGAGAGCAACTACCTCCACCTGCAGCAGGTTAATGAGCACCAGCTGTAGTCAATTAGGCTCCTAAAGCCTCTAAACAGCTTATGCCTCTGCTCAAAACCTCTAAACAATATTGTGTCCTGACTAAAATAAATTATATGCCTAGGGCATGTAACAGCTTAAGACCTGAAACGCCTGGACAAATGGCAGTTATATCAGCGTCTCCCGGTTGGTCAGCGGCCATGGCAGAAAAATCTACCCTGAGGAGCACAGGACAAACGAGTACCCGTGACAGACAGTCCGCCACTGAGTTGGATTTTCCGGCCACATGGCGGACGTCCGTTGTAAACTCTGAAATGGCCGCCAAGTGCCGTTGCTGACGCGCTGACCAGGGCTCCGAAACTTTAGACATGGCAAATGTGAGTGGTTTGTGGTCCACATAAGCCATAAACAAACGACCCTCCAGCAAAAAACAAAAATGCCGTGTAGCTAAGAACAACGCCAACAACTCGCAGTCAAAAACGCTGTACTTGCGCTCGCAGTCCCGCAATTTTCGGCAGAAAAATGCCAACGGCTGCCATGCGTCACCAACGCGTTGTTCTACAACAGCCCCCACAGCTATATCTGAAGCATCAGTTGTTAACACAATCGGGACCTCTGAATCTAGATGGACTAGGAGTGCCGCGCTAGCTAACGCGGACTTAGCACCATCAAAAGCAGTGATCCGGTCCAGGGTCCAAACAACTGTGTCAGTCTGCTGGTGAAGATTCTCAGTCGTCCAGGACATGATAAAATCAAAAAAGGCGTTCAATAATAGATCAATTGGACTTTATTTGTTGCAGAAAATGTTTCACCCTTTATCCAAAAGGCTTTTTCAATTGTGTCAGTCGCCTTCCTCGAGCGTAGGACCTCGTAGAGAGGCTGCAGGAGATGGGCTGCATTGGGAATGAACCTGTTGTAAAAGTTCACCATGCCTAAAAAACTCCTGCAACTTTTTTACCACCAGAGGACGTGGGAACTCTGCCACCACCTGTACCTTGGCAGGCAATGGAACTGCACCCTGCGCGGAAATACGATGACCTAAAAAGTCGATCACCGGTAAACCAAACTGGCACTTGACCGGATTAATGATCAAGCCATGTGCATCCAAGCGCTGAAAATTTTCTTTCAGGTGCAACAGGTGCTCCTCGGTTGACGAGCTGGCCACCAAAATGTCATCCAGATAGACAAACACTAAATTGAGGCCACGTAACACGGAGTCTATCAACATTTAAAAGTCTGTGCTGCCTCCTTTAGTCCAAATGGCATGCGGAGGAACTCAAAAAGCCCAAAGGGGGTGATGACAGCAGTTTTAGGTACATCGCTGGACTGCACTGGGACTTGATGGTAGCCGCGCACCAGATCCACCTTAGAAAAAATGGAAGCACCCGACAACCGAACAGAAAAGTCCTGAATGTGCGGAATGGGGTAGCGATCAGGCGTCGTCACGTTATTTAAACGGCGAAAATCGCCACATGGGCGCCACGACCCGTCTGCTTTTGGTACCATGTGAAGGGGGGAGGCCCACGGGCTGTTAGAGCGTCTAACAATACCCAACCTCTCCATGGTACCAAACTCCTCTTTAGCGATGGCCAGTTTAACAGCGTCGAGGCGGCGTGCACGTGCGAAAACGGGTGGTCCCGTAGTAGGGATGAAATGCTCGACCCCGTGTTTAGTTTCTGAAGAGGAAAAAGCAGGTGTAGTTAAAGAGGGGAATTCTGCCAACAAACCTTGATAAACATCTCCTGAAACTAAAACATTAGCATGAGTTAGCGGCCCAGCCCCCCAGACACACATGGGAAAGTTGCAAAAGTTACAGCGTCAATAAGTCTGTGGTTAGCAACATCTACTAACAGTCCATGAGCACATAAAAAATCTGCACCGATAATAGGAACAGTCACTGAGGCAACAACAAAGTCCCACTCGAACTCACGACCATGGAAAGAAACTGTTGTCCGTCTAGTGCCAAAAGTTCCAATGGGAGAACCGTTAGCAGCAGTTAGCAGTGGGCCACTGCCTCGGCCTGCTAATTCAGGTCCAACAGGGTGGACCAAACTCTTCTGGGAACCAGCGTCAACCAGAAAACGACGTCCTGACAGGGAGTCTGTGACGAAGAGCAGCTCACCTTGCTCGCCAGCACCCACAGCTGCTACTGAGTGCCGGCTTCTTCGTTTCCGGACACCCCGAACGTGCATGGTGGGACGCAGCGATTGGCCTTGTTGCCGAACCTCCGGTGGTAGGAACAAAGGGAGCTCTCCCGCAGAGTTCGTGCGCCAACAGCTGAAATCACCGCTGGCTCCTCCATCTCCGTCTGCTCGGGCTCCACCGATGTACTCTGCACCGCGAACCGTCTGGTAGCCAGCAGGATTCGGTCGACCTCCTCCGCCAAACCCCGGTAATCACCGGTAGATAAACAAGGGGAATTAGCCAAAGTAGCCCTCACTTACGATGGAAGCTGGCGCAAGAAAATGTGCGGGAACAGGAACCCTCCATCATCTGAACCAAGTAGCGACAGCATTTTGTCCATCATGCTCACAGCCGTGCCGTCACCCAAACCAGGCAGTTTATCAGACCTCTCAGTTGAAGTTAAAGTGTACCGTCGCAGCAGAAACTCTTTGAGGGCGCCATATTTGCCCACGTGCGGCGGGTCGCGCAGCAGCGGCATGGCTTTGCAGGTGGACTGCTGATCCAGAGCCGACACGACCAAGAAGTACCTGGTTTCATCTGCGTTCACGCCTCGGAGGCGAAAGAGTGCCTCGATGTGCTGGAACCACGAAACCGGGTCACTTTGCCAGAACTCCGGGAGCTTAACACTCGCTGCGGGAGCAAAGTCGGCTGGGGTCGGCTGCAACAGCTGGGCAGACGTCGCGGCGGCAGGGTCCGAAGAAGAAACAACATCCTCGTTTGGTCTTGACATATTTCACGTCTTAGGGTCACCACTGTAGCGTGTGAAGAAGGAGAAACAAACTGATTTGCAAGCAGTTGACTTTAATCCTTCGAGCGCCAAAACCAGAAACAGAATGAATGAAATCACACACGAACACTTCTTCTTCTCCATCTGGAAATCCTGGGGAACACCTTGCTGGCTCCTCCTACTGGGCGAGAGAGAGATGAGGCAATTTACCTTACTAATACACCACACCCTCCTCAATCCATCTCGCTCTTGATCTAATAAACGCTCCTTGGGTCCTTTGGATATACATTTCATCTAGTTTAGATTGGAGGTTTAGCATTCGTTGTTTGTCTTCTACTGAGGGATTAATCTTATTACAATATATATTTAGTTGTTGTATAATATCAAGTTCTTTTTCTTGGAGTTCTTTTTTAATTTGTTTACTGAATGAGATAGAGGTCCGGCAAGATGGAGGAGAGAGCGGCTGCACTGTGAAGAGCTCTGGGTAGCAAGCTCGAAAAACATGTAGTTTGATCATTTATGAGTCCTGACTTGGAAAAAAAAAACGGAGTTCATCCTTGAAAAGTTTAAAATAAAAGAAGTCCAGTGAAGACGTGGAGAAGAACAGCAAGCGTGAAAAAAACGACGATGATGGCTAGCAACAGACCCAGCAACAAAGCTAACAAGGCCCTGCTAGCACACGACTACCACTCACAAGATATGGATACTGATGCCAAAGGGAAAAAAAAACCCTTATCATCACCAGGCAAGCCCCCAATATCACACAAAAAATCTAAGGGAGAAGAGGAGGTTAGTTCAATTACATCCAATGACAAGATTTTAGAAGCAGTTGAAAACCTACAGAAAATGATGCTAAACTTCAGTGAAGAAATTAAACAGATTACGCTCTCCATTGCTAATATTACTAAAACGGTGGAGTTTAACAGCGCTGAAATCCAAGATTGTAAAAAAACAATGAAAATGTGGAAAAAGAGACAATACAACTCAAAACTACAATCACTGAGCTGACGAAGAAAGTCCAAGATAATGACAGAAAAGCAGCAGTCAGAGCGCTATATAAGAAGATGGAATCTGCACATTAACGGCTTAAAAGAGGAAAAAGATGAAGACACAAGGCAGAAAGTTGAGGTTCTCTTCATGCAGATTATGCCCCATTGGAAAGAGAAGATGGACATGATTCTCGACACTACATACCGCATTGGCCCAAACAACATCAAACGCCCACGACAGATTATTGTGCGGTTCACAGGTCAAGTCTTCAGAGATGAACTTTGGCGATCCACTAAACAACACCCCACCTGCAGAGAGCTCAAAATCCGATTCGCTGAGGACCTCACCAAAGAAGACCGGGATACACGACTGGATGTCTGGCCAAAAGTGGAGCAAGCACGGGAAGCTGGGTTAAAGGCAGTGTTTAAAGGG
>JBBPBX010095901.1:0-13122 GCA_038048925.1 Garcialebias charrua | reverse complement strand
ATATATATATGTTCTGGGTTTGGGTTCTGTTTATTGCATTTATGATTCAATGCAACAAAATTAACAAATAAAAAAAACTGATCATTGTAATACTTGGTTTATTTACATAAAGACTTTCATCTCTGGATGTCCGGCCCCTGAGCTGCTGGCTTTCAGTAACAGTGGCCCCCTGAACTGTTTAGTTGAATAATCCTGCTTTAGGGGGTGGAATACAGATTATTTAATTTCCAAAACCTACACTGGGTCTGGAAAAATGTATAAGACAATAAAGCCCTGTAGCCAACCTCATGAACAGCTGAATACAACAGAGATAAATAGGAAGTAGCACATGTTCATCTGTACGAATGTAACTGCAGTTAAATCCACCATATTTTGTCACAATTACATTTTACAATATGATTAACGATTAAATTAAAGGTTAATGCTTAAAGCTAGTTGTGCTTTGTTTTGTGTGTGTTATATGCATATATATTGTAATTACAAATATTGTAACATCTGGTTGCTTAAGTGTAGTCTTTGTTATGATCAGTTAACACTAAACTGATTTTCTGTTGATGATTTTCTGATTTCCTGTATTCACTGGTTAATTGGACATCATTAACCTCACGCAGACTCTACCACTGGTACATTTTCATCTTTAAATCACTTCTTGGTCTGCTGCCCTCATACATCTCCTCCTACATGTCTTTGCGTGAGTGCAGCTACAGCGTGCGCTCTCAGGACATGATTACCTGCAGTGTTCCGTCAGTGAGGACTGAACTTGGAAAAAGGGCCTTCTCCTACTCTGCTCCTGCTTCATGGAATATCTTACAAAAAGATCTGAAGCTCTCGACCTTGACTTCTCTAAATGGTTTTCAGAATCTGTTGGAATCCTGGCAAAAACCAATGCAGATTTGTTCCTGTCTTTGATTTTATACGTCTACCTTATAATGTTTTGCTAGTTTTTTGATACTTTGTTAAAAAAAAAAAAAAAAAAATATTTTGTTTTTTTCTCTCTTTTTGTTTTCTATTGTTTATTGTTTGTTTGTTTATTGTTTAATGAAATTCTATCACTGCTGTTCATTGTTCTTTAGTTTTAGCAGGTCGCTTTCGTAAATGAGCCCATGAGGTTCAAAAGATTTACCTGACTAAATAAAGGTTGAATGAATTTTGTACAAAGCGTTTATTTGGTTGTATAATGTAAAGCAGAGCGCTATGTCTGTAGCATCTTAGCTAACGCGTCTGTATTGCCTGCCACTAGCTTAGCGCTACTTCTTGTTGTGCCGTGCACTCTAAAATAATTATTGAATCAAGTGTTTACTTATGTAGGTAAACGTTGATGTTTAACAACCTGTTAAATACACCAGAATACAGGAAATGGCATATTTTTTATTCAAAGATTTCTGGGGGAGGACACCCAGACTCCCCAGCATTGTGTCCCCCCACATTAAATGTTTCTGAAGCCAATGGCCATCACATTGTTCATGCCAAGAGCCATTGTCAACACTGGAGGACAAGGCACCCCTAAAGGGTAGATTCTAGAATTGCCCCTGCTTGCAGCCGTATTTGGTTTTGCTACGGTGGCCATTTTGAATCAGAATGACCCCAGTATTTAAACAGCTGTACGTTCAGTGATTACCTTCGGAGCATTTAATTTAAATTTGTTCAGTCGATCATGAGATATTTTGCCAACACTCAGGCTTGACTCCAACATCTAGTGCCAAAGTCTTAAACGAAAACGTCCAGTGGCATGGCTCTCAGCCAAGATATTTTGCTAACAAACACACACACAGACAATTACAAGATTACCCACTTTCCATAAATGTTGGCTACAATGGTAACATATCAAATATCTGGTATATGATTATCTTTGCCAAATGAATTCACAATGAAAATAATGTGATATAAAATAAAAATAAAATGACTAACATATTGAATAATTTGTAGAATGCAGTCAGATGTTCCATTGAAGAAAATACTTTTTCAGAGGGATGCATAACAAGCCTCACAGTTGTCCCACTCAAAACAAAACGTAATCTAATCAAAGGCTCGGTGCAGAAAAAAAAGCCTGATATCCAAAAGGTACTGAAAAGGTCAAACTGCGTTTTATGCCTATACATAACTGGGACTTAAACACTGCTTTTATCATGATGACTCTAAAAAATCCTTTAACCTAAAAGTGCATGATGTAGGAAATTACATACTTTAGCTATTATTTTGAGTATTTTTAACAAGTTAATAATCTGGTAAAAACAACAGCAACAAAAATGTTCCATGTACTAGTGTTTCTCTCTATTAAAAAGTACTCCAAAATGTGTAACTTAATTTTTCAAATAAAAAAAACAACAACACAAGTTTCACCAAAAAAAAATTCCGCCCTTGCATAAAATTATCCAATTGTTCCTTGGAGTGCTGCTGAAAGAACATTAACAATTCCAGAAAGTTATCTTGTTAGAAGTGTCACCTCATACAGTCATGCTTGCACTCTTTCTGCTACCCACAATGCTAATCTAGTCACTGTGGGAACAACTAGTTCAGCGAAATCAGAGTTGTCGTTTGATATCACATCTTTGAAACAATTTTTCGAGAGAACGTGTCCAAAAGTTGTAGTAGACTGTCAAAACGAAAGTTTTTATTTTATTGGATTCTTACTGAGTCACCCTCCAGGACTCAGCGCAGCAGGCCTCCTGCTGTCCGAGGAGGTCAGGGGCCAATCTGGGCATCAGAATGTCCTGGAAGCTTAATGTGACACCGCACCTGCCTTGCATTTCAATCCTCGCAGCCCCCCAAACCTCGCACCAGACCTCGCCATCAAAGAGCTCGGCCTGTGCTGACTCTCACGCAGCAACAGCCAGGACATCTGTGGAGTTCTGGCAGCCCCGGTGCGTGTGCATGCATGTGTGCGTGCTCAGACAGCGTGTGAGACATCGCATTCCAGCCAACGCCGACTCCTACTCAGGCTGTGTTTGGCCGGCGAACCACTGGGAGCGGCGCCACTGTTACAAGCAGTGGCCGTGCTTGTAGACAGGCCTGCGGCTGCATCCTCAAAATCCACTTTTAAGAAGACCCCCCCCCCCTAAAAAAATCTTTCAAATCTTGTACTCACACCTACAGTCTAGTATTCGCTCACATTTTTTCTATCGGTGTCACACTAAATCCGGGCACACACGTAAATACTTAGCACACAACCGCCCTCCTCTGCATGAATATTCATTTGCAACTGTGATGAGCTGTGACATGCTTTCCTGGCAGGGCCCCGCGACCACATGGTTGGGGTGTTAGAGGAAAAGAAAGGCCGTGTCGGAGCGTGTTACCCAGGCCTGCCTCATTCAGTTGGATCCAATCGTGATGGGTGGATTTCTCAATCTCAGATGAAATCCAGACTTTTTTCCCCCCTCAAAGCTACTCCACCTCTTCCTATTCTTTGATTAAAAAAAAAATAGACTGGCTGCAGGGATGTCTGTAGGAGTTTAGCAGAAGAAAGGGAGGGAAATGAGAACCACGTTGATGGAAAAGAAAGCGCACCTTGCTCTCCATCTTCGGGGTAGAATTTCACCCGAGTTAGCCCGCTTTAACGAGTCACTGCCTTTGTGAGCCGTCGGCACGAGGAAGCTGGCATGGCCACTGATGGTAGAACAATGCCCCCTTTCCACGGCTGCCTATTGTGAAGAGATCGTTGCATTGTTTCTGCCCTCCTCGCCCCCTTCACCACTCACACCCGGCCAGCTGGCATGGGGATGGCAAAGCCGTTGACAAGGTTCACAATACCCCCCTCTAGTCCACGCTACAATAGAGGGACATGGACACAGGCACCCCTATGGATCACAAGAGGCTGAGGAGGGGGATGCTGGGGCCCCACAAGCAGGTGGTGCTGCCAGCATCTCAGAAACATGTTGGTAGCTTTCACTGCTGACAAGGGTCTGGCAGAGGTTTCTTCTTTTAAAATCCACATTGTTGTAGGTGGACTCTGGAGGATGAGTGCTTGTGTGCCGTTTTTTTCCCCTTCTTTCTGAGTGATGGGGAGCTTAGCCTAACACACATACAGGGGAAAAGAGAGTGGTGTGTACACACTTTGTCAAAGTCCTCCGTCTTTCCCCTTGCCTCAGTTTATAGCATTCATTCACCAACTTTTGTTACGGCTTATCAATAGGCAAGAAGTGGCAGACCCATGTGTGCTAGCAAACGGAAAGAGAATACAGTAGAAAGGTTTATTTTCCGAGAGGTGTTGGTATTTCAAGACTGAGTGACAGCTGGATGCTGGTGTACTCTCCCGAAGTCGTGATAGTGTTTGCATTTAGGGTGTCATATTTGTCTCGGTTCTCTCAGTACCTGAGCTGCTGGTTTGTCATTTCAACATGGAGCTTTAAAGTCTCTGGGAAGCTGCCACATGGTTACATGGAGTGGAAGAGTGTGCACCAGCAACATGGAGATAGGTCATGGTTGTTGCTGTTTACACCTAATGAGAAAACAACTGTTTAGAATCCAGATGTGAATACCTCCTTTACTGTTCGATTGCAACTTCCAGTGTTTTGTTGTACCTGGTACTGAAATGTAGGCCATTGTGCCTCTGTAAGTAGTTATTTGGACTCATTATCACTGTATTTTTTCCATTGTCTGTATGTTTGTTTGCCAATCATGTGAGCAAAAAGAACCCTCTAAGAAAGTCATTGAATGTACAGCTACAATTGATAAACTTTTGGAATAAAAGAAAAACAGCCAGAATTCTCCGCTCATTCTCAATCAGTTCATCTGGACAGTTTCTTTTTAGCAGAAACGTTTCACCCTCACTCCAGAGGGCTTCCTCAAGCCCTTCCCCAAGCCAGAATTCTGTTTTATAGATATTTAGCTAAAGTACACATCTACCTGTACTTTGAGGTATGTTTAACTAGTTTTCTAGGGGCAACTGTGACTGATTGATTAGAGCAGTCATCCTCCAATGGAAGAGTTGGGGGTTCCAATTCAACTAGCAGTCACATGTTGAAGTGTCCTTGGCCAAGAAACTGAACCCCTCATTGCCTCTGATGTGTGCCCCATTACAGTAGTGTATGACTGTGATCTAAAGCGCTGATTAGTCTACGGAGTCAGATTATCTTTGTAGAGATTTAGTAGAATGCTGTACGCATGTTTGTGAAGGTAAATGAGTACATAGATTGTATTGTAAAGAACTTTGAGTATTTTGATTAGATGCAAAGTAGAGAGGTGCTACAGTCCACCTACAGGCCATTTAGTTCTGAGTTGGATCCCCTTTTGCCCTCAGAAGTGCTTTAATTCTACATGGTATATATTTAAAGTGTTGAAAACACAACCCTAAGAGATTTTGGTCCAAGTGGACATGATGGCATCATGCAGTTGCAGCAGATATGTTATCTGTGTATCCAGATAACAGTCTCTCATTCCATCACAACTCAAATGTGCTGGATTGGACTGAGATCTGTTGCTTGTGGAGGCCACTGCAGTTCAGTGAATCCAGACTTGTCTGACCACACAAACTTGTTCCAATTTGTTATTATTCAATTTATGTGAGTCTGTACAAACTGTAGCCTCAGTTCTCTGTCCTTAACTGACAGGAGTAGTCTGGTCTTCTGCTGCTGTAGGTTATCTGCTTTATGGTGTTGTGTGTTCAGAGGGTTTTCTGCAGATCTCAGTTGGAACGGGTGATTGTTTCAGCTATTGTTGCCTTTCTGTCATCTTGAACCACTCTACCCATTCTTCCCTGGCATCTGACATTAATAGAGCGTTTTCTTTCCTTTTACGGACCATTCTCTCTAAACCCTTGAGATACCGGTACTTGCGTTTGACGATCCAGTAGCTCACTTCTTGAAATACTCTGACCAACACATCTAGCACAAACAACTATGCCACGTTTTAAGCCCCTTCATCCTCTGCTATGTTCTGATGCCTGTTTTGAGTGTACTGTCTTCACCAAGTGTAGATGCCTAAATTCAACGAATTGCTACCATATGCTTGGCTGATTGACAATTTATGTTAACAAGCAATTAAATAGGAGTATTTAATAAAGCCCTCAATGAGTCTATGAGTGATAGAATTTGAGAATCATTCCCAACGCATACAAGTGCTAACAGATCACACAAGATGGTTTGAAACTTTATTATTCAAGATGGTGGGTGATATGCATTCCTTCAAAGAATGCAATTTAAACTTGCACATATTTTTATTGTTAAGTAAAATTCTTGTTAGCACAAAACTAACCTAAATGTATTTTTTAGTAGATGCCATTTTGATTGTTCTGAAAACCAATTTCTACTACCAGAAGATGATAAAGTACATGCTTTATGCTTCCAGATTTAACATGGAAGTATATTACTGGCATGTTGTTGCTGTTGTGTTTTATTTACAGCACACCTTGTTTTGCATTAGCAGGGAAAGCTTTGGGGGTCTATTCTGAAGTGGCTTCTATGCAAGTTTTATTTCTCCTGTTGTTTTGCTTGTTCATCCTCTCCACACTTTCTCCTTTCATCACTACAAGTTCAAGTCACTGCTTCGGAGCTGCACTTTCAGTTTCTGGCAAACATCTTAAAACATCGCACAGGAAGGAGAGCAGCTGGTTGTTTTGCTATTTACTTCGTTTAACGGCAGGTTGCAATTTAGAACCTTTTCACCCGTGAACAGCCAATGTCAAATGTTAATACATGTGCTTGCATAAATTGTGAAGGAATACTGCTGTCAGATGATGGCTGTGTGAGAATTTCATTACTGTCAAGAAGGTAAACAGCAGGCTTGTGGCAGCTCAAAGATGGTTTTGATGTTAAGATGGCCCAGAGTCTTAATGCTCTTTCATAAGACCGTTCTGTGAAATGGCCACACAGACCAGTCCTCACTCTTGCCATCCATAAACCACAGATGAATCTGACCACTTCCTGCTCAGATGTGAGTTTTCAGAAAAGAAGCGGGCAGAGCAGTTTTATTAGAGGTGTGGAGCAGAACTCAGCTGCATTGATGTAGAGCAGGGGTGTCAAAGTCAAATACACCAAGGGCCAAAAAAATTTTTTTGCTACAAGCCAAGGGCTGGTTCAATGTTCATATTGAAATGATTTCACATAGCCTGTTGAACCAAGACCTAACCGACTATCTATTATTTAAGGATTAAATTAATAAAACAATATTTTCTTATGGATCTGTCAGTAATTTCAAGTGAAAACATTTTTCAACAGGCAAACAGCAAAAAATTAAATTGTTTAAAAAATATATATGTTTCTTAATTTCAAGATAAATGCATAAATAAAAGTGCATGCATTATAAACTGAAAATGCATTATTGTGCAGCTCTACTGATCACCGCTTTCAAATGGGAAAATAAGAAAATAAATCAAATCAGTTGTATTCTTTCTCATGGCTCTGTCCCCGAGTCCATTCAACTGAAAAGTAAATATAAATAAATAAAATACAATAAAATAAAATACAAAAATCTATGGCACACAGCCAAAACAATACTTCCTTCAAAGAAAAATCATGTCTTGTAGAAACAAATGTAAAAATTTAACTGAATTAAAAACTGAAAATTTGTTACAGCTCTGTGATGCTCACTTATCTGAGGCTGAGCCTGATACTTGAGGTGTCATCTTTTGTACAAGTTCATCAAAGTCTAAGTCAAAGTCAAAGTCAACTTTATTGTCAGAACTGCAATATAATAATAATAATAATAATAATAATGAATTCCATTTATAATGCACTTTTCATTAATAAAAATCTCAAAGTGCTACAAAGTGTAAAAGCAAAGATCAAAATAAAACAAGTGATAAAATCAAATAAAATCAATAATAATATCGACTAAGATCAAAGATAAAATCATGTGGATGCAGATTAGGCTTGCTTAAAAAATAAATAAAATAAAACAAGTGATAAAATCAAGTAAAATCAATAATGATATCAGCTAAGATCAAAGATAAAATCATGTGGAGGCAGAATAGGCTTGCTTAAAAAGAAAGGTCTTTATGCTGCTTTTAAAGTCAACCAGTGACTGTGGAGCTCTCAGGTCGTCAGGGAGGGAGTTCCACAGGCGGGGGGCAGCCACACAGAATGCTCGGTCTCCCATGGTCCTCAATTTGGTCCGAGGAATATGAAGTAAATTGCTGTTCTGTGAACGTAGAGACCGGGTGGATGAATATGGTGCAAGAATGTCCTTTAGATAGTCAGGTGAAGTGCCGTGCAAGCATTGATGGGTAATGAGAGCAGTTTTGTACTGAATTCTGTAGGTGACAGGAAGCCAATGGAGGTTATGGAGAATGGGTGTAATATGTTCAAATTTACGAACTCTCAACAGAATCCTTGCTGCACTGTTTTGAATGTATTGAAGTTTCTGAAGGTTTTTGCCAGGGATACCAATAAACAGGGAGTTGCAGTAGTCGAGCCTGGAGGAGACAAAGGCATGGACGAGTTTCTCAGCATCAGGAAAAGTCAGAGATGGGCGAAGTCTGGAGATGTTTCGAAGATGGAAGAAGCAGGTTTTAAACAGATGCTTAATGTGATTTTCAAATGTAAGATGAGAGTCCATTTTTATTCCAAGATTTGTAACAGAGGTGGAGAGGGGGATGTCTTGACCAGAGAAGGAGATTGTTGTTAAAGTTGATGTTTGTATCTGGTGAGGGGTGCCAATCAATATGGCCTCAGTCTTCGAGCAGTTTAATTGAAGAAAGTTCTGATTCATCCATGCCTTTATTTCCTCCAGGCAGGCAGAGAGAACAGTGAGTGAAGACGGAGATAGGGATGATGATGATGTTCCAGTCCTGATGTAAAGCTGTGTGTCGTCGGCATAGCAGTGAAAAGAAATGTTGAACTGATTAATAATTTGACCTAAAGGCAGCATGTAGAGGGAAAACAGCAGGGGCCCCAGAACTGACCCCTGAGGGACACCACAGGAGACACCGACTGTCTGGGAAGTGGCATTGCCAAGGCTAACACATTCCAGCCTATTGGAGAGGAAAGAATTGAACCAGTCCAGGACAGTGTCACAGAGACCGACCTCCACATGAAGACGGTGGAGGAGGATACTATGGTCCACAGTGTCGAAGGCTGCAGTGAGGTCAAGGAGGACAAGGATGGAGGGAGAACCAGTGTCAGCAGCCATGAGGACATCATTTGTTACTCTCAGCAGTGCAGTCTCAGTACTGTGAGCTGCTCTGAATCCAGACTGGAACTTCTCATACAGAGAGTGTTGCTGTAGGTGGTCCTGCAGCTGAGCAGCAACTGTTTTCTCCAGCACTTTGGACAGAAATGGGAGGTGGGAAATTGGGCGGTAGTTAGAAAAATTGTCGGGATCCAAATTAGATTTTTTCAGAAGATGCCTAATGATGGCAGTTTTTAGAGGCAATGGAACATGACAAGATTGTAGAGACTTGTTTATTATTATGTACAGGACATACACAGAATTGAAATTGCGTTTCTCTCAGTCCCTCGGTGCAACAGTACCTATTTAAACATTGAAACACTGAAACATATAATAATAGACATAAGCATAAAATAGTAAAGCTGTAACACTGTCCTGAGTTTTTGCATAGTGGTACAAGAGTATGAAAATTTACACCAACTCTAAAACTAAAACACTAAACATTTAATGAACATAATACTGTCCTGAGTTTTTGCATACTAGTATAGAAAAAGTATAAAAAGTATAACTATAAAATAAACTAAAGGTTCTATCAATGTTCGGGGTTAGGCTCTGAGCTAAGGAAATCCTCAGGATTGATTACCTCCGTTAACATGTAGTCTGCCTCCCATCTGGCTTGAAACCCCTGTTCTCGGCGTCCACCTTACGTTTAGCCATTTTTGAGGAGGGGTGCAAATGTAGGCGAAAGTTGATCTCTGCTCTGACTGCTGATGAATAATGAAGCCACTTGAGCAAGCTGCAGTGACTTCATGAGCTACCTGCCTAAATAAAGGTTGAATGATTAGGCATACAGCTGTCTTGGGATTTTTAATTAATATTGTTGTTGGCAGTGCTGGGCAGCGCTAATACAAAAATTAGTTCCGCTATTTCAAAAGCACTAATTAATTTATTTAGGTCCGCTATTTCAAAAGCACTAATGTCTTATGAAAATTAGGGGAAGCTAAATTCTAAACCGCTATTTAAATTCAACAATTGGTAGCCACTAAGTTATGCAATATTTGCACTACACTGCCAACTAGTGACCAAACTAAGTGCAGAAGGCCACAAACTTCAGGTTCCCACACCACTACACACACGAGAATGGGTCAAGCTTCCAGGACGTGAAGGCTTGTGGCTATAAGCTACATCTGGTGTCACCTAGGTGGGTGGCTAAATAAGGACAAACAAAACAAAAATAAAGTGGTTGGTCCACCCTTACAAGACACACTCCCAGATGTTTTGCTCTACAGGCCATGCAAGGCCCGGGCAGACCAAAAACAATTCATTAAACTCAACTCAAAAAGGACAGCAGGAAACAGTACATATGAAACTATAAAGACAAACTTCAATTAATCTTGACAGTTCCATATACAATTCATTTCATTAGTCATTAATACATTATATAAAAAACAATACCTGACACGTCGTCACACCCACGTGCAGCTGGATGTAGAACACACCTTCAAATCTTGTGTGTGATAACACTGCAACATCCAAACAACACATTAGGAAAGATACCTTGAGTTTTTAAAACCACCAGATCATGATAAAGTGATTTCTTACCACACACCCCAACAGCAGAAGCACAATCAGAGCTCTGACAAACTTTTCTGAAAGGCCACACCTGCTCCTTTATCTGCTTGCCTTTCAATCAGTGATGGAGAGCACCAACAGGTGCCACTGGTTACATCAAGAACATAAAAATACAATAAATTAATTCATTTATTTGCTCATTCTTTTGAGAATTGTGAAAAGTCTCTCCATTCTGTCTCTACTTACATTTGTTCTTCTCTCTGCTGCTTCATCTCTTCTGATGAACTGAAATAAATCATCCTCTCTGTCCTGCTGCCTCTTTCTTCCCCGTCTCCGTTCCTCAGCCCTGGCTCACTTGCTGCTGCGCTTGGACCTGGAGTGTCCTCAGTGATGGAGACAGTTAGGACAGGAGGTGCAGTGGAAGGTCTGTCCTAAGTTGGAAAAAAGAGCAACAAACATTTAAAAAAAGCTTTACATGTATTAACAGCTGCACGTACAAATGATATTCTTCATTACACATGCAAGAAAGTTCATTCTCAATAGTCCAGGTATCAAATCCGCTCATTCTCAATCAGTTCATCTGGACAGTTTCTAAGAAACTGTCCAGATGAACTGATTGAGAATGAGCGGATTACACATGCACATACTTTGTATTTATTTTTTTAGATTATCCTATATCTTTTTTGCCTGCAGAGGATTTACCTTGTCATGCAGGCCCCATCTTCTCCAAAATTATCCTAATAACAGCAACATAAAATGAATGAAGAGGGGAAACATGGAAAATAATGTCTTAGAAAAACTGTAGTTTCCACCGCACAACACAAGAAGAGCTGTACAGTACTCCATTAAAGGTATTGTGACATGATTTTGTAAATTTGAATATTTGTCAGAACATATATATCTTATATCATTGAGCTCTGGTCGTTTTTGCATAATAAATTATAAATATATTAAATTTTTATTCTAAATTATGCTAATTTTTTCTCTGGTACTTGCTGGGATACGCCCCTAAAATTCCGCGCATTCCCGCAATACGTCATCAGTGTGACGTGACACATCAGTGTGACGTGACAACGGGAAGAAGGCAGAGCCTTGCCCGTTTGTTAGGTGTGTTAACTGCTTGCCATACAGATTCATTTCCTGAAGGATCGCCTCTTTTATTTGTGTAACTTGAAAAATGCCGTCACGTTGTAGCGCATTTGTGTGTTCTAATATCAGCAGTGAACAAGTGAGCCTTCACAAATTTCCAAAAGATGACAAACTTCGACAAGAATGGACCAGACAAGGACCGGTGGGTTCCAGGAGTCGTATGTCTGCAGCGACCATTTCACTGCCGATTGTTTTCAGCACCTGGTATAAAAGAATCTTTAGGATTACCAGTAAGATTCAGAAGACTTTTAAAACCGGATGCTATTCCTACTATTTTTAAAAGAAAATCTACAGAAGAAAGTCCCAGGAGCTACCATGTCGAAACAACGCAGGGACCATCGGAAGACTGTCCAGGAGATGAGTAAGTCTTTGTGTAAACATAATCGGAGGTGTGTAGTGTTTTAGATTATAAACTATTTATTTTACGTGAGTTCATGTTGTTTTACTTTATACACTTTGAGTGTATAAAGCCAATTATCACGGCAGATTATGTTTGTTCGCTGCTAACAAGCTAGCCGAATCAGATAGCTAACACAATAGCCGCGATACAGGCCACGTTGCTATGTATGTATTTTTAAATTATGTCTGCGCCATCAGGTAACATCTCGTTTCTTTTTATTCGGGGAGGGTTTATTAATGAGAGTTTTGGAAGATTTACTGTCTTAAAATGATATATCGCTGACGCGACCGGTAATAAGCCGAGATAGCAGCTAACAAACATTAGCCGAGAGCCCGGAGCAAACACGTTGCTAATGATGTATTTTTAAATTATGTCTGCGCCATCAGGTAACATCTCGTTTCTTTTTATTCGGGGAGGGTTTATTAATGAGAGTTTTGGAAGATTTACTGTCTTAAAATGATATATCGCTGACGCGACCGGTAATAAGCCGAGATAGCAGCTAACAAACATTAGCCGAGAGCCCGGAGCAAACACGTTGCTATGTATGTATTTTTAAATTATGTCTGCGCCATCAGGTAACATCTCGTTTCTTTTTATTCGGGGAGGGTTTATTAATGAGAGTTTTGGAAGATTTACTGTCTTAAAATGATATATCTCAGACGTGACCGGTGTCAGGGACTCTTGTTAGCCAAGATAGCTTCTAAAAAAAATTAGCCGAGAGCCCGGAGCAAACACGTTGCTATGTATGCATTTTTAAATTATGTCTGCGCCATCAGGTAACATCTGTAATTTTTTTATTCAGGGAGTGTTTATTAATGAGAGTTTTGGAAGATTTACTGTCTCAAAATGATATCTCAGACGCGATAGGACATGCTCCGCCATTATTATTTAAATGCACGTTGGAGCGTGCCTTCCCGTTGTCACGTCAAGATGACGTTTTGCGGAAATGCGCAGATTTT
>JBBPBX010095900.1:0-13122 GCA_038048925.1 Garcialebias charrua | reverse complement strand
TATATATATATATACATACATACATACATACATACATACATAAATACATACATACATACATACATACATACATACATACATACATACATACATGCATACATACGTTCATATACCGGTACAGTATATATAAAGTACGTAGTTCCTCGCTACTTCACGGTTTGTTTTGTTTATCGCGGATACTCTATACTCTATATTGAGTTTTTTCCTTCTCTGCCACGCACATGGATTTGTGAAAGTTTAACCCTTTGCTGTCCAGATGCGCCGGTCGACTTTCAAAGTCAAAGTCAAAGTCAAAGTTACTATTATGGTGCATGTGTGTGAACGTCTGTGTGTGTGTGTGTGTTTTTGCGCATAATAGACTTTTTCTTCCAACTTAAAATTCAAATTATGTCACATCATAAAAATCATCATAATTGCAAAATATAAAATTGTTAAAAGTTATTATAAATTATTTTAGAACTTCTATGTTCAGTTGTTGAAGTGTAATTTAACAAGGAGTACATTTCTGCTCCGTGCTGCAGAGCTGTGAAGGGTTAACCCTTTGATGTGCTGCTGCTCTTCTCTACAATTTAAATTTAAATACTGTAATATTTTAAATAAACAAGCCATGCTGCATGGATTGTTTATTTAAAATGTTACAGTATTTACATTTTTTATTTAAGGAGGGAGATTGGGAGTAACAGATGATGAGTGTGATTGCAGCCTTGCACATGTCATGACAAAGTTTACTGAACTTGAACTTGGACTACTGTCTCCAAACTTCCTGGTTTTTCACTTATCGCAAGCGGGTATGGTCCCAAACACCCGCGATAAAGGAGGGACTTCTGTATTGTCTGCTTGTGGATTATGAGCAGGGTCTTACAGTGAACATTCAGCGTGATAGAGGTTTGGCTGGAACTTTCTTCGTTTTCACATTTGACTGTGTAAACTCCTGCATCTTTTCTCGTCACATTCCTGATCTCCAAAGAGTGGTCATCAGACCACTGGTGGCGCAGATCCTCCCCTGCGCAAAAACACACACACACACACACAGACGTTCACACACATGCACCGTAATAGTAAATTAAGCATTCATTACATGCTCATCAACAGCATGTCCTCTGGCCACTGCTTCTAAGTGACATCGAATCCTGCATTATTGATTGGCCTGGCGATATTCCCACATCAAGTCAACAATGGTTCATGCGAGAGACGTTTTCTGTGTAACAGCACCAAAAACACAAGAGGTGTATTTCATCATTTCAAAAAAAAAAATACTGTTATTTTATGGCACAGCCTGCCTATAATAGATGTAGAAAGTTAACAGAAAGAGGGTGTGGGTGCAGCTGAGCTCTGACGACACCGACCTGGCGGAGAAGACAGGTTTAAAGCCATTGTGTTGCATTCAGAGAGACAGCAATCCTCATTTAGACTGCATATATTAGAGCTGTAATGAGAATTGCATTTGGCAGGGTCCCATGCTTGCTAACCTGCTATGTTTTATTCAGACCCTGAATGGCAGAGCTGAGTGCTTGTTTTTTGCTGGCTCAGCTCAACTAGAAGCTAGTTTATAGAGCCATCACACAGCTCTAGATCACCTTTGACCAGCGTCTCCCTGCGGTGCCGCCAAATGCAGGAGAGCTCCTCGGGGTTAGCTGACACCAGCAGGGGGATGGTCGCCACATCATCCTCCACCGCCAGGATCACTGTTGGTTGGTCAGGACTGAATTCTGGTGGATCTGACACAGGAGCAGAACAGAAATATGGTTACAGTATAATACGCTGAATGAGCGCAGGCATGGATGCAAACCCTAAGCATGAAAGCACAAAGGGATGCTGCTGAGAGTCACACCGGCAGAACGTCAACATTCCACCAAAAAATCAGATCTAACCAACTAGCACATAGACAATGTGGGAGTCGGGTAGCACGAGAAGAGGAGGGACAGGCCCTTAAACAATGGCTCTTGTCCAAATGCAGATCTGCACAAACAAACAGTGACATTCCTTCATGCTCGCACACAGCGCGGGGCTTTGAAGCAGAGGCTGGCTGCCGCCTGTGAAATGGCATCAAAGGCAAACATGGCCACACAGCAAAGCAAATGCACAATTAGGACACACTGCCGCAGAGCTCAGCAGACTCACAAGTGCCACAAAGGTTTTCTGTAAACAAACAGACAAACCCAAAAACAACAACAACAAAAACAGCAAAAGCATACTCGTAAAATGTATTTCCTCTTCGCCATTAGCAATGGTATTCATCATTTCAAAAATGATGCACATGCATAAGTCATGCATAAGTAAGATTGGAGTGAAAAAAGCAGCAAGTCAAAAGAAGGACAGAAAGTTGAAGTCAGTGCTCACAAAGGATGTTCAGGTGGTAGAAGGTGTTGGCCCCCTCGGCCAGCGCGGGGTTGTACGCCTGGCAGATCACCTTCTTGTTGTGGTGCTGAGAGCTCAGGTTCAGGGACAGAGTGCTGTGGACTGAAACACCACCATACACATCTTTTCGGGGTTTCTGCTCGACTCCCTGGAACCTGGGAAGCAAATTTCAAGTTTGGGACACTCGGTGAGCTTTATCATTTCACACAAGGAATCATTTAGAATTGCATGAATTAAAAAAATAATAATTTTTGTCAAAAGTTTGTGACGTTCAAAAAATATTCACAAAAAGAATTAAAAAAAATGCGACATGCATTATTACACGCTGCCATGACAGTTCGGCAGGCCTGTACCGGTAATATCTTCTGTGTGTGTTTGTTAGTTTGTCTCTTAGCCAAATATCTCATGAACCAGTGACCAAATTTATATAAAAATAAATAAATAACTTTTATGGGGGCCGAGATGGTTTAGAGGCATGGCAGCCTTCTCAGGACCCAAAAGTCCCAGGTTCGATCCCCATTCATTGCACATCTTGGGGTGTCTCTGAGCAGGACACCTCACCCCCTAGTTGCTCCCCAGACGCCCTCAACAGCCGCCCACTGCTCCACCTGAGTGTATCCCAGGTGTGATGGGTTAAATGCAGAGAACTAATTTCGCCATTGTATGTGAACATGATAATGACAATGATGATAACACATTTATTTATTTATTTTTTATTTTAAATTTGGCAAGGTAGTTAGAAGCGGTCAGTTCTGCTTATTTATTTATTTACAAAGTATTAATTATTATTATTATTATTATTGTATTTGTGTTAATGTAAATCATTCACTAAAGTGATCTGGTGCACTTGAGTCACCTGAGTAGGTCATGCTGCTCCATCCAACACCCTCCCCCACCCCACCCAAATATATAACTAATAATAAAATAACTAAAACTAAAATGTCAAACGTGCTAAACAATTATGAGTTAATCTAAATGTTAACTTGTGAAAAGTGTGTGTTATGTGGTAAAAGTTACATAAGTGTGTATAATACTAATACTACTACTACTAATAATAATAAAAACTTTATAATAATGATAATATAATAATAATAATAATAATAATAATAATAATAATGAATTCAATTTATACCGCACTTTTCATTAATAAAAATCTCAAAGTGCTACAACAAATAAAACAAGTGATAAAATCAAGTAAAATCAATAATAATATGTTTATTATATGTTTATGTTTATTAAATTTGTTCATTTTTTTTTACAAAAGAAACACAATACAAGACAATCCCATTAATGATACGTACACAATGTAAAAAAATGAAAGGTAGCAGAAAGAAGAATAAATCTTATTATATCTGCCCCTTTTTTCAAACAATCAGATTAAACAATAATAATCTTTCACCAGCAGTACAAAATGACTAACTCTTTCTAATTTTCTAATACTAATACTAATACATAACTAATAATTGATACAATACACATTACGCTAATTCATATATATTTTTTCAACAAATTCCTTTTGATCATTTTCTTAAATGTAAACAGTGACTTGGCATTTTTAACTACATTCTCCAAGCCATTCCATAATCTAATTCCCTGGATTGAGGTAGAACGTCCCTTCAAACTAGTTCTGAATTGTGGTTTTACAAACATCTCTGTCCCCTTAAGATTATAACAACTTTGTCTTTTAACAAAATTCATTTGGACATTTAAAGGTAATTCGTTATTCTGAGCCCTATACATAATTGATAAAATATTATAATCAACCAAATCATGGAACTTCAATAATTTCAGTTGATAAAATAATGTACTGGATGGATGACAGTAATGTTTTCTAGTGATAATTCTTACAGCTCTTTTCTGTAATACAAAAATAGGCTTTGTGATTGTTTTACACGCTTTCCCCCAAACATCAATACAATAGATTAAGTGTGGAACAATGATTGTGTTATACAACAAATACAGAGCTTTATCATTCAATAGGTCTCTGACCTTGTATAGTACTGCAATCGATTTAGCTATTTTTATTCTTACAGAATTTATGTGTTGTTTCCATGTCAGTTTGTCATCAATAATAACACCCAAAAACTTCACCTCACTCACTCTACAAATCTCAACACCCTCAATTTTGAGTGGAACATCAACAGTTTTCTTTTTATTACTGAATATCATGTAATTAGTTTTTTCTAGATTTAATGATAATTTATTGATTTTAAACCAAGTTTGTATTTTGACAAATTCTGTCCTTATCAATTCCAACATTTGTTCTATATCTTCACCTAAACAGAAAAATGTGGTATCATCAGCAAAAAGTATACATTTAAGGAGTCCTGACACATTTACCAAGTCATTCACATATAAAATAAATAGCTTTGGTCCAAGCACAGAGCCCTGCTTTACATTTATTACTACTGTTTACATTTACACTACTTTTATCTATACTACTGCAGATACATATATAGCATTCTCTGACTAGCCTTATCTAAGGATGCCAAATGTGCCTTATGTGCCTCACTGCATATGCCACTTTGCCTCTATACCAACATCAACTACCTCATACATATACTGTGTACATTAACTTATATGCTGCTGTGCCACTCTTTGCAAATGTCAATGCTAGAACCTTCAGTTTATTTTATAGATATACTTTTTATACTTTTTATACTACTATGTAAAAACTCAGGACAGTATTACACTTTTATTATTTCATTTTATGCTTATGTTCATTGGGTGTTTGGTGTTTCAGGGGTGTTTGGTGTTTCAGTGTTGGTGTAAATTTTCATACTTTTATACTATTATGAAAAACTCAGGACAGTGTTACACTTTTACTATTTTATGCTTATGTTTATTAAATGTTTTAGTGTTTAGTGTTTAGATGGTTACTGTTGCACCGAGGGACTGAGAGAAACGCAATTTCGGTCCTGTGTATGTCCTGTACATATTGCAGTTCTGACAATAAAGTTGACTTTGACTTTGACTTTGACTGGGGAACTCCACATGTGATATTACAGAGGTCAGATCTTACATCATTTATTTGTACAAATTGTTTCCTATCTTTCAAGTAGCTAGATACCCACTGTAATGCTGGTCCTCTAATACCATATTTGTTCAGTTTTTCAAGGAGAATGGTGTGATCAATAGTATCGAATGCTTTTTTTAAATCAACAAAAATACTGATACAATATTGTTTTTGATCGACAGCAGTAGTTATTTGTTCCATTAATTCCATGAGAGCCATTGATGTAGAGTTTTTAGCTCTGAACCCATATTGACTGTTGCTTAGAATATTTTGTTTGTCTATAAATTGATCTAGTCTGTTCACAAATAGTTTTTCAAGAATTTTAGAAAACTGTGGTAACAAGGATATAGGTCTATAATTGTATATAATATAATATACTGTACAAGATACAAGAGATTTTATTAACATTGCACCAATTTTCATCGATACAGCGTGATTATGTATGCACAGTCATCCAGGAGAGGGTTTGAGTGTGTAAAGCTGCTGCCTTATCAAAACACATGACATGTTCTTCAGCGCGGCCTCTCTCATCCGTCTCAGGATGAAGGTCAAAGGTGGGAAAACAGGGAAAGAAACCATGGGGGTTACAGCGTTGATATTAAAAAAAAAAGAATCACATTTTGTCTGCAAGACACCGCATGACCCAGTAAAAACCATATCATAAGCACATTTAGCACAGTTACATGTTGCATGTTGAGACTGAGGCAGGGAGGATCTGTCCATGATACATTCCGGATGCCTCCGATAACGCTCATAGAAAAGTTCTCCGGGGGAGGGGGGGGTAGCAGACAAGACAAGAACAGCTTTTTTCCACAGTAGCCACGTCTCAGGAGAAATTAGATATCCAGCCTTTTCCAAGGCTGTTTCCAAGGGAGCCAGATAAGAATTACAAATATTTTCACATCAGGCACACATTGTAATTTCAGCAGCCTTCAGTCTGTAAGGGCGATTCTGTTCATATGATCCAATTCGGGACTTTTTTTTTCCACTGATCCAACTCTGACCTCAGATGTTGACCACAGCGACCCGAGTCCTAAGTCCAAGGGTGACCAGCTCACCCTCTGGATAAGCTCTCAAACAGCTGAATTCTGATGTTGACCACAGCGAACAGAGTCCTAAAACCAAGGTTGATCTGTTCACCCCCCGAATAAGCTCGCACACAGCTGATTTCTCGAGGTCACAGCGCAGACCAGACGTCGGGTGCTCCAGGCATTAAGTCCTGCTGAAGTCTCCCTCTTTTGCGATAGACCAGTGCTCCACAAATGCCAAAAAGCAAAGCGCTGCCATCATAATCCAATATAATCCAAGATTCTTCACCTCCACAGAGCACACCCAGAAATCCACGGAATCCATGGCGGAATCCATGGCGTATCCTCCGTCACTCTGTGAGGTTGAAAAGGCTCTCCTTGTGCCTTCTTCTGTGGAAATCTTCTTTGTAGAATCGAATGCCCAAACCTCCAATCCATCTTAATTTGCGTTCGAGGTGCTTTGCTGTGGAGCTGCCAGCAGCAGGGGGGGGGAAGGACGGGAGAGGGAAGGGAATGCGTCTGCCTCCTTCGTGAGCCAAGCCAGAAATATCAACTAAGATTAAAGACAGAATCACGTGGAGGCAGAATAGGCCTGCTTAAAAATAAATAAATAAATAAATAAATAAAACAAGTGATAAAATCAAGTAAAATCAATAATAATCCATCCATCCATCCATCCATCTTCTTCCGCTTATCCGGGGTCGGGTCGCGGGGGTAGCAGCCTAAGTAGGGAGGCCCAGACTTCCCTCTCCCCAGCCACTTGGAGCAGCTCCTCTGGGGGAATCCCAAGGCGTTCCCAGGCCAGCCGAGAAACATAGTCCCTCCAGCGTGTCCTGGGTCTTCCTCTGGGTCTCCTCCCGGTGGGACATGCCCGGAACACCTCACCAGGGAGGCGTCCAGGAGGCATCCTAACCAGATGCCCGAGCCACCTCAACTGGCTCCTCTCGATGTGGAGAAGCAGCGGCTCTACTCCGAGTCCCTCCCGGATGACTGAGCTTCTCACCCTATCTCTAAGGGAGAGTCCAGACACCCTGCGGAGAAAACTCATTTCAGCCGCTTGTATCCGAGATCTCGTTCTTTCGGTCACAACCCAAAGCTCATGACCATAGATGAGGGTGGGAACGTAGATCGATCGGTAAATTGAGAGCTTTGCCTTTTGACTCAGCTCTCTCTTCACCACGACAGACCGGTACAGCGCCCGCTTCACTGCGGACGCTGCACCTATCCGCCTATCGATCTCACGCTCCAGTTTTCCCTCATTCGTGAACAAGATCCCAAGATACTTAAACTCCTCCACTTGGGGCAGGACCTCCTCCCCGACCAATCAATAATAATATCAACCAAAATCAAAGATAAAATCATGTGGAGGCAGAATAGGCTTGCTTGAAAAGAAAAGTCTTTAAAGTGCGACTAAACCCAAAATTAACTTTTTTTAGCTGATAAACTCCCTAGAATGCGTTTAAAATGTTATCTAGCACTATGGCTGTGTTTATTCTCACATAATTGTGCATATCTGTGTAAATTGGCAATATTTGGTCTAAAAATGTGTTTACGGTAGTTCTATGGGTTGAACTGGTGGATTACACCTTAATTTTCTTATTTGTGCAAACGCTCATGTGTGACATGTCTGCTCATGTGTGATGTCACACAGGTGGTTCAAGCAGAGCCAATCCCCTGCAGAGATGAGAAGTGCATACCTTATATGGAAGTGCTGCATTTCACTCCTGACAAGCGGTTTTATTTTTCTTTTCATTTTCATTTTTTTAGGCCTTTGGTTTTGGATGGAATGGGTGGAATGGATAAATACATCTACATGTTTATTCTTTGTTGTTGCTTGGTGTATGTTGTTGGCTAGAGGTTTAATTTGTTTTAGGTTGTTGCAGGTGGAGGCGTGAACAAAAGCACAACTCTACCTCCACCCCTCCTTGTCTCTCGACACGCCCATTTTCAGGGAGATTTTGGAAGGAGGAGTTACCGTCTCAACCTGGGTTTAGTCTCACTTTAAGCTGTTTTTGAATTCAACCAGTGACTGTGGAGCTCTCAGGTAGTCAGGGAGGGAGTTCCATAGGCGGGGGGCAGCCACACAGAATGCCCGGTCTCCCATGGTCCTTAATTTGGTTCGTGGAATGTGAAGTAGATTACTGTTCTGTGATCGTAGAGACCGGGTGGATGAATATGGTGCAAGAATGTCCTTTAGATAATCTGGTGAAGTTCCGTGTAAGCATTGGTGTGTAATGAGAGCAGTTTTGTACTGAATTCTGTAGGTGACAGGAAGCCAATGGAGGTTATGGAGAATGGGTGTAATATGTTCAAATTTACGAGCTCTCAATAAAATCCTTGCTGCACTGTTTTGAATATATTGAAGCTTCTGAAGGTTTTTGCCAGGGATTCCAATAAACAGGGAGTTGCAGTAGTCGAGCCTGGAGGAGACAAAGGCATGGACGAGTTTCTCAGCATCAGAAAAAGTCAGAGATGGGCGAAGTCTGGAGATGTTTCGAAGATGGAAGAAGCAGGTTTTAAACAGATGCTTAATGTGATTTTCAAATGTAAGATGAGAGTCCATTTTTATTCCAAGATTTGTAACAGAGGTGGAGAGGGGGATGTCTTGACCAGAGAAGGAGATTGTTGTTAAAGTTGATGTTTGTACCTGGTGAGGGGTGCCAATCAGTATGGCCTCAGTCTTGGAGCAGTTTAATTGAAGAAAGTTCTGATTCATCCATGCCCTTATTTCCTCCAGGCAGGTAGAGAGGGCAGTGAGTGAAGATGGAGATGGGGATGATGAGGATGCTCCAGTCCTGATGTAAAGCTGTGTATCGTCGGCATAGCAGTGAAAAGAAATGTTGAACTGATTAATAATTTGACCTAAAGGCAGCATGTAAAGGGAAAACAGCAGGGGCCCCAGAACTGACCCTTGAGGGACACCACAGGAGACACCGACTGTCTGGGAAGTGGCATTGCCAAGACTAACACATTCCAGCCTATTGGAGAGGAAAGATTTGAACCAGTCCAGGACAGTGTCACAGAGACCGACCTCCACATGAAGACGGTGGAGGAGGATACTATGGTCCACAGTGTCGAAAGCTGCAGTGAGGTCAAGGAGGACAAGGATGGAGGGAGAACCAGTGTCAGCAGCCATGAGGACATCATTGGTAACTCTCAGCAATGCAGTCTCAGTACTGTGAGCTACTCTGAATCCAGACTGGAACTTCTCATACAGAGAGTGTTGCTGTAGGTGGTCCTGCAGCTGAGCAGCAACTGCTTTTTCCAGCACTTTAGACAGAAATGGGAGGTGGGAAATTGGGCGGTAATTAGAAAAAATGTTGGGATCCAAATTAGATTTTTTCAGAAGAGGCCTAATGATGGCAGTTTTTAGAGGCAGTGGAACATGACCAGATTGTAGAGACTTATTTATTATTTGTGTGATTAATGGGCTAATTGCAGAGTGATTGGATTTTATGAGAGACGAGGGGAAGGGATCCAGGGCGCAGGATGAAGGCTTCATTTTCTTGATGATGGCCTCCACCTCACTCTGAACAACTTCATCAAAGCTGCTCAGGGACCCAGGATGCAGACGGGTAGATGGTAAACGAAGATCAGGGAGGTTGTGGAGCTGAGATCTGATAGTGTTATGTATTGTTATGTATTGTCATCACTATATGTTCCCATACAATGGCAAAACTGGCTCTCTGCATTAAACTCATCCACCATGAATGACTCATCTGAGTCCAGTAAGTTTTGAACCTGAATCAACACAACTCATCAGAGTCCTGAGCATTTCTAAAGATTTAACTGTTTTTACAACAAGTCTTCTAACTTGTGGACTTGGAAGCTGTTGGTCAGATGACTGTAGGACCCAGGTTTATTGAGACCTGGGATTCATGTGTCCTGATTCAGTACAAGAATTTGAATCATTAACCCGGATGTGTCAGCAACCAGTTCTAGTGGTAATAGGTGAGAGTTTTTCCCAACACACTTTCTGAGCACAAACCGATGAAAGATTTTTGTTTAAAACTTTGGTGCTACTGTAAGCAACAACCTTGCTTGTCTGTTAGCAAAATGTCTTTAGAAAACCACTGGATGAATTTTAATACATCTTTGATTAATAATGTACATTACAACTACTGTATTAATGTTTGGACTGGAGTCAATCTGATTTAAGACGTCCACCACAGCCAATGAGCTTTAGTAAAACCAAAAATGACTTTAACTTTTACAGGTAGTCCTCGGGTTACGACGGTCTCGAGTTATGATGTTTCGTGGTTACGACAGATCTCCCATTTACTATGAAAAGCCTTATTTTGAGTCACGCAATTTTACATCGTAAACGGAATGCAGAATACGACGGATGGACCAGTTTTACATCGTAAACGTAGCAGTGGAGGAATACTGCACTGTATACTGTGAATGCGGTTTTACGTCGTAAACGGAATGCAGAATACGGCGGATGGACCGGTTTTACGTTGTACACGTTGTAAAGCAGCAGCGGAAAATTTTGTACTGTACGCGGTGAAGCGGCAGAAAATATTGTACTGTACGCGATGCAGAGGCAGAGGAATACTGTACTGTACTGTGAACGCGGTTTTACGTCGTAAACGGGATATGAATACGGCGGATGGACCGAGGACAGCGTCACCAGCATCACAGTAGGCCATTAACTCTTTTTGCCCTTCATTATGGTTCCCAAACGTATGTGTTTTTTGATAATTATGTAGGGTGATATGTTAGGATAGGCTAAGTGCTTGGTAATACAATACTGAGCATGTATATGGTGCAGTATGTACGTATTTTCCGACTTACGTCGAAAATCGGTTTACGCTGCCGCATAGGAACGGATCTACGTTTTAAGTCGAGGACTACCTGTATATATATTTTATCATAATGGACAAACATTTGATGTGTTAGTAGCTAAAAGTGGTTCACATCACATATTCTAATCCCTTGCAGATTATACCCGATCACTGTTTAAAACTTTACCATGTAAGGCATGCAACAAAGCTTAATCCTTTAAAAAAAATTTACTTTTATTTTGTTCTGTTGTTGCACTTCAGAGCCTTTAGAGCTCACTGTGAAGACAAACCTTAACGAGCCCACGCTCCAGGAGATTTCAGCCTTTGGGTTACTGCTTCCAGACAGGCACTCCAGTCTCAGCACATCACCCTGACGAAGCACGTCCTTTCTGGTTGTAATCTTTATACTCACTGCCGTAACTGGAAAAAAGATGATTAAACAAGAAAAAAATATATATTCTTGACATATACTTAGCAAAATTCATGGCAATAAGGTTCAAATTGTGTGTGGTGATATGAATATCGACTTGTTAAATCCTAGCAGATATAAAAAAAAACACAGATTTCATAAATTCAATGTATAACATTAGTCTCTTTCCAGTAATTATTAAACCAAGTAGAATAACATCTGATACTGCTACTTTAATTGATAACATATTTGTAAACACAGATGATATTGACACAATTTCTGGTCTAATTATAAATGATATATCTGACCATTTGCCTGTTTTTGTAGTTTTTCCCAAAAAAATTTAGATACAGAAAACTATAAGCAGGACTCATTCATATAAACTCATTCGACATAGAACATCTGAACACATTGCTGCCCTCAAAGCAGACTTAGCAGCACAAAAATGGAGTGACGTATATGTAGCTGGAGATACCGACACTGCTTATGATACTTTTTTATCAATACTAATTAGACTTTTATTAGTATTATTAGACAAAACAAAAAGGAGTATTATCACAATCTTTTGGAACAGCACAAAAATAACATCCAGGAAACATGGAAGGTGCTCAATGGTTTAATTAAAAAACTTGCAGTAAGAGGAAGTTATTCAAATTTTTTTGTTAGAAATGATACAATTATAGATGATACCAAAGAAATTGTAAATTAATTTAATCAATATTTTGTAAATGTTGGTCACGGCTTATCAAATAGTATCATGGTGCCTCAGGATAAATATAATACAGATAGAGCTAACATTAATACAAACATAAATTCATTTTTTATTAGAGGAGTCGATGAGAAGGAAATATATGATATTGTGCAAAACTTTAAAAATAAAAAATCTACTGATTGGGTTGGAATTGATATGTGGCTAGTAAAAAATATAATAGAATATGTACTTAAGCCTTTCACATACATTTGTAATATGTCTTTTCAAACAGGTACATTTCCAAGCAAAATGAAAACAGCAAAAGTCATACCCTTTTTTTAAACTTTGTTTTGAACGACCGGTTTCTGATACTGAGTTCTGAAGTCCACGCCCTTCAACGATCTGTTACGCCCTCTGTAACAGCCAGTATCTGTAATGTGTTGTTGTTTTAAAATTAGCTCTTTTTTTATTACTCATTTGACTTAGGGCCAGTTTACACGGCGCATATTTTGAGTGTAACCGCTACTTTCTCTTTGCGACTTTGCTTATCGCCTACACGACGCTGCTGGCCCCCCTCGATGACTCCGATACTTTTCTGACCCTGCTCTCAAGGTGGAAGTTTTTCGCTGACCCCCCGCTGATAATGTAAACATCTCCCGTGGAGCTTTTGTTTGAACACATGCACGCAGCACGCACGCGCAGACAGCCGGCATTTTAACAATGGCGGTGGACTGGACAGTGGACACACGCACCACTTTCTGAACTATAGCTGATGGAATATATTTTGATTCTCATATTTAATTATTCTACACCTTACCTGCATCTGTGTTGGA
>JBBPBX010095899.1:0-13122 GCA_038048925.1 Garcialebias charrua | reverse complement strand
TCATGAGTTCATCACGGGTCTCATTTGCATCCTGTAAACTTTTAGTTAAACGATCAATCTCAGCCTGTTTTTGTTTGTGAATCAGTTGAGTCGTATCGTTCGCCTGAGACTGTTTTAGTGACTGAACCTCCACCTGCAGTTCTTCAGCTTCAGCTCGAGCTAGTTGTAAATCAACATTTAATGTTGATCTTTCCGCCTTACGTTTGCTTTTTTCACGCTTCAAATCATGCTCTAGATCTGAATTCACTCTGACTTCCTGGTCCAACCTGGCCTTTAGTAACAGGGCCAGCTTTGCTAAACGCGCCATACTGACCTTTTTTGCTTCCTTTTTTAAGCGACTTTTTGCCATTGTTGACAGTTCAGCGTTCAATGTCAGTGGAGTCAGTTCAGGCACCTTTTTGCCATAATCTGTGAACATTTTAGCAAGCTGCCCTAAAACCACATCAATACGGTCGGGCTCATGTTTTTCAGGCTCTTGATCTGGACCCTTAGGATCTGGGTCCACTGGCCCTGTGTCTGACTCTCTGTCAGACTCTGCATCAGACTCTTTGTTAGATTCTGCATCAGACTCTTTGTCAGACTCTGCATCAGACTCTTTGTCCGTTTCAGGTTTCGAATCAGGAGGACCCGTCTTTGGGTCTGAAACTGTAACCAGCGCCACATCTACTTCTTTTTCATCTGCCATCGTTATGTTTTGATTTTGCTCAAATCAAAATTTAGCAGATTTGTTTAATTCTTTTTTTTTTTCAAGAGAATGTATCTGGAGCGAGAAGTGTACTTTTTGTTTGTTATTTTAAATTCTTCATTTAAAATAAACTGGAGTCATTAATTTTACACAGAAAAACGTTAAAAATGCAATTTCTTAACTAAAAGTGTACAGATGTACAACAATTCTGTTTAAAATTCAGAGATGTGAAGATCTCAATGTGGAAATGCTCTGTTCTCCATCATTTTATTTTTATTTTTTAATTTTTTATTTAATTTGAAAATCAAATAAAAATTGCTTTTTGAGTGTTATTTTAAATATCTCCAGTATTTAAAATGAGCACAAATTGTGTGTCTGTACCTCTGTTATTCTAAAATTTTTATTTAAAATAAACAGGAATTTTTGTTTGTGTACAGTACAATTTTTTAAAGCTGGTAATTTCACCATAAAAATGCTGACTTTTTTATGATGTTTTTTGAGAAAACTCATCTGTCAACGTCTCTTAACCAACAGGGGGCAGCTTCGAGTCTTAATTTTATCACGAAGAGACTGATTTTGTTTATTCAGTATCTAAACTAAAAACAACCTTTTCAGAATTAGTTTCTAGTGTGTCAGTGATAAACGCTCGAACCCCGTTCTTGTCAGAGACAAATCTATGTTGTTAGACAGTTTAGATGACTTAAAAATGAGTGTTTAAACTCTCTGTGAGTGTGTGAACTGCTTATCACCCGAAGTGCACCTGGAAATGACGACACAAATAGGCGGGTCGACGCAGCGCGTCACCAGCTCTGCTGTGCTGAGCGAGGCGGAGCTCGCTACACAGATACGTGACGTCAACCAATCAATCACAGCGCCTGTAGTCCTTTTCCCAAGCAACCATGGTAAATGTAGTTTTCTAACCTTCGACCAATGAAGTACCGGAAATGACGACAAAGTGGGTTGGTCGCAACGGCGTGCGTTCCCACTACAGCGAATCAGCGTTCGCTACGAGTGATTGACAGCTCCCAGCTCTCGTTTCATCCAATCACAGCTCATAAACAAACGTGTACTTGGACACGTAGCTCTAACGTTAGCTCGCACAGCAGACCACAACTTTATGGACTCTTAAAACAACTCAAACGCTTCAATTTAACTCCCCAAAACTCTGAAACGTGGCAATCACATTTAAAACAGGCACAACTAAGCTACGCTTAGTAACCCAGCACTGCGGCTGTTGAACAAACACGGACTCTCTCGGAGCGCGTCAAGGTCGGTTCTGTCCACTATTAGTGGAGCAGAAACTCGGGTCTGAACAGAACCACTATCCGACAACGTTCTACAGTAATATGCTTCCTTGACCTGCTCTAACATGTAAAATACCACAACAGCAATCTTGTAGATGTTAAATTATAGCTTTCAGGCTTTTGACTCGGCGGTCAAACAAAGCTTTGTACAGGAGTCTGTGCGTGAACTGGGCCGAAACGGAACCAGAACCCCCCCACAGACCACGGCTGACAAAACTTCACCTGAATGCTTCCAACAGCGTCTAACAGAGTTGAAACAATAATAATCTCACAGCTTCAAATGATAAAAACATGCAGAATCTGCCTGCTTTGAACACTTCCAGCCAAAATTATTATCCTCAGAGTTTAAAACTTGGATCCTCTTATGCAAACATGACGTTACAGTCCATGAGAGACCACAGATATCAATAAACTTTCAGAACCACATACGAGGCCACCAGAGTGAGCCAGATGTAGAGGGTTAAGAGGAGGTCAATATTAATACTGACCTCTTTACCTTAATTAATTTACTTATTCAAATTGAATAGTAAATGTTCACGGATTCTGTTCTTTTTCAGTTTACCCAATATTTCTGTGATCTTTATGATGGATAAATAAACAGAGCCATTAAGTGACAATGGACATTAACTTAGTTTGGTATGCCAGTCGACACTACCATTTATTTAAAATAAATCAACTAAATTAACACCATTACACTTGATTGACATGATTTCACTTTCTTTCAATTCAGATACGTCAGCACACTTAAATTTAACACAACAGACATAAATACTAGATGTTAAACATATTTAGTCTGTGGGCTCTTTAACTTAAAAATAGTTTCCAGCTTAGATTGAGAGGGAAAAGAGTAGGAGGAAAGATTTAAGAAGAAATTATCATGAGCATGATACCAGAGTGACACTTCTCCTCCGACTTCTGCTAAAATCCAGGTACGTTTTGTAAACAGCTCTTTACCTTTTGACGACAGCCCGGTAAGAGGTGACACCAGCCTTCAGATGCACAGAGTCCTTTAGTCCCAGCACGTCCAAAACTGGTTTTAGTTTACGTTTGAAGTGATGAAAGAACTGTGGAAGACGCTAGGCGTCAAGGCCAACTTTCATGTCGGCTACCACCCACAGGCTTCAGGCCAAGTAGAGAGAGCAAACAGAACTGTGGTGAGTATTTTGAAGAAATACGTGGCTGCAAACCACAAGGACTGGGACGTGAAACTCCCTCTGGTCCTCATGGCCATAAGAGCCACTCCACACACATCAACTGGCATCTCTCCCTTCGAGATGATGACCGGTCGACAAATGACTCTCCCTCTACACCTGTTGTACCAACCAGGCGACGCCGCCATGGCGACAGCCTACACTACACAACAATACATGAAAGATTTGAATGTACACCTCAGAAACACTTTTGCTTTCGCCCAGAAAAACCTGGAAAAATCCGCTGAAGGACGCAAGGCGTACTATGACCAGAAGGCCTCTCACAATGAACTCCAAGTGGGAGACAGAGTCTGGTACTATACGTTCGCTCCAGCAACCGGGAAAGGAGGGTCCGAGACCGGAACTCTCGCCCGCAAACTAATGCCCAGGTGGACTGGACCTCATCTGATAACAGACAAAGTGTCCTCAGTCGTCTACGAAATCAAAATCAGCAAAGGCCGCAAAGAGCCAATTGCTAAATGGGTACATCGAAATCAGATCAAACCTTACAAGGCGTTCAATGACTCCACAAAAGACAAAGATCTCACAAATACACCGACTTCATGGGATAATAAGGTCGTCCAAACACAAGTTAGTAAATAAACTAATCAGATGATACCAGAGTGACACTTCTCCTCCGACTTCTGCTAAAATCCAGGTACGTTTTGTAAACAGCTCTTTACCTTTTGACGACAGCCCGGTAAGAGGTGACACCAGCCTTCAGATGCACAGAGTCCTTTAGTCCCAGCACATCCAAAACTGGTTTTAGTTTACGTTTCAACGTCTCCTGGTTTTGCTTGGTCATCAGAGAATATGTCAGCTTCAGGCCTCTGACTTCAAGATAAACTTATTCCAGGAAGGAATAGACAAAGTTCTTGATCTTACGCTTGTTCGAGGTGGACTCATAACAGCAAGTCATCAGTCCTTAGCTGAAGACGAAGGTCGTTAGCTCTTGACCAAACGTATCCAGCTCTTGGGAAAGTTCACATCTCTTGGAAGTTCCCAGCAACTCTGAAGCCTTTAGCAAAAGCTTAGAACTTAAAGCAGGATCCAAGAGAGGAGTTCATTTGTCTTATCAGAATAAGAACCACTATCCGACAACGTTCTACAGTAATATGCTTCTTTGACCTGCTCTAACATGTAAAATACCACAACAGCAATCTTGTAGATGTTAAATTATAGCTTTCAGGCTTTTGACTCGGCGGTCAAACAAAGCTTTGTACAGGAGTCTGTGCGTGAACTGGGCCGAAACGGAACCAGAACCCCCCCACAGACCACGGCTGACAAAACTTCACCTGAATGCTTCCAACAGCGTCTAACAGAGTTGAAACAATAATAATCTCACAGCTTCAAATGATAAAAACATGCAGAATCTGCCTGCTTTGAACACTTCCAGCCAAAATTATTATCCTCAGAGTTTAAAACTTGGATCCTCTTATGCAAACATGACGTTACAGTCCATGAGAGACCACAGATATCAATAAACTTTCAGAACCACGTACGAGGCCACCAGAGTGAGCCAGATGTAGAGGGTTAAGAGGAGGTCAATATTAATACTGACCTCTTTACCTTAATTAATTTACTTATTCAAATTGAATAGTAAATGTTCACGGATTCTGTTCTTTTTCAGTTTACCCAATATTTCTGTGATCTTTATGATGGATAAATAAACAGAGCCATTAAGTGACAATGGACATTAACTTAGTTTGGTATGCCAGTCGACACTACCATTTATTTAAAATAAATCAACTAAATTAACACCATTACACTTGATTGACATGATTTCACTTTCTTTCAATTCAGATACGTCAGCACACTTAAATTTAACACAACAGACATAAATACTAGATGTTAAACATATTTAGTCTGTGGGCTCTTTAACTTAAAAATAGTTTCCAGCTTAGATTGAGAGGGAAAAGAGTAGGAGGAAAGATTTAAGAAGAAATTATCATGAGCATGATACCAGAGTGACACTTCTCCTCCGACTTCTGCTAAAATCCAGGTACGTTTTGTAAACAGCTCTTTACCTTTTGACGACAGCCCGGTAAGAGGTGACACCAGCCTTCAGATGCACAGAGTCCTTTAGTCCCAGCACGTCCAAAACTGGTTTTAGTTTACGTTTCAACGTCTCCTGGTTTTGCTTGGTCATCAGAGAATATGTCAGCTTCAGGCCTCTGACTTCAAGATAAACTTATTCCAGGAAGACAAAGTTCTTGATCTTACGCTTGTTCGAGGTGGACTCATAACAGCAAGTCATCAGTCCTTAGCTGAAGACGAAGGTCGTTAGCTCTTGACCAAACGTATCCAGCTCTTGGGAAAGTTCACATCTCTTGGAAGTTCCCAGCAACTCTGAAGCCTTTAGCAAAAGCTTAGAACTTAAAACAGGATCCAAGAGGAGTTCATTTGTCTTATCAGACCCAAGGTTACAACCAGCAGCAGAGAGAAATGTTTAGGAAAAAAGACAGATAAAGCTGGAGCCCTGCTCATGAAAAACAACGGATTAACCTGTCTTCTGACTTTCTAAACAAAACCGTCTGGCCTATGTGACCCGAGATTTCAACTTTGACACAGCAGTGAACACAGTTTAAACTCTTACAGAATAACACAGCTTAAAAGCACACATCATGAAAATGACAAAAGTTATTCTTTTGATCACATTAGAATAAAATCAAAGATAGAAATAGTCTCTTTTGGTGACTATATTTATCAGATTATAGCTAAATGAATGATTTTGTAGTAAATGTCTTGCTTTACTGAGAGGTCAGTAAAGGTCATCACTGGACAGTTCAAAAACCTTAGTTTGACCCTGGGTAGGTCCATTACATCTCCCCCCTTTTGGAAGCCATCGCCAGTCCTTGGGGATGGGGTCCAACACGAAAGGAAACCTTGAACTGTCTTTGATCTTGAAGTAATCCAGCAAGTGGAAAAGAAAAATCAAAAATTATAATCCCATAAAGTTTTTGGAAATTCCATACTGTTCGGAGGTAATCCCATTGCGAAAAGCTTTTAATCCTTTGGAAAACAAAGTCTGTTAACTCTTGGAAAACAAAGTCTGTGATCCCTTGGAAAGCAAAGTCTTATAATCCACAGCGGTAATTCCACAGCAGTAATTCCACAACGATTAGTTTTGTTGATTGATCAGCAACAATTGTTTTCATAATCAGCATGTAGAGGGGATCCCTCGATTGACGCAGAGGAGGCGGCCCTTGGATGAAGGTTGAAGACCAAGCGTTGGAGCTGCAGGTCCCCACATCGATGGTTGGTGGCTGGTTGGTTTCCAGTCAGTGCCACTCTGGTTCTATGTGTCATGCAATTATGTGGTTTTTTAAGGTGGGCTTATGATTGGGATTTTACATTAAGCCTTACCTATATGCACCTGGTATGTAAGCTATCATGGTTTAGATCAGCTACACTTACCAATTAAGGGGTGGATCAATTCTGTAAAATTTAGATATAGGGATTTGTACCTATAAAATTTTGGAGGGCTTCTGTAACGAAGGCCTCTAATTCCAAACTATTCCTCCATTCATTACTTAGTTTAGGTTAAACTAAAATAAAAATGAAATATAGTTTGATCTAAATGTCTGTTGTCTTTTAGACGAACGACGTAGGATTTGGTATTCCTAATAAATTTTGAAGTCTATGGCGAGACTCATCAAAATGAATAGACAATCTAGAATAGAAACGATCGAATCGGTTCAATTTAGAAATTGTGAGGTCAATGTAGTTTATGGTACCTTGAGTAGCTTTAAACTACATTGACTCTTCGACGATTGAGATTTAACAAAACGAACTGCATGTTGGCATAGTTAAATCCATATCATTCATTAACCAATGTTAATACAAAACCTTTTTGGCTGGGAGTGTTCAGAACCAAAACAATATCTCAACTAATGACAACAGTAATGACTAAACAACAAGGAAACAACGTTTCACTGCTTCGACACACTCTTGTCGTCAGATTCCAAAGTGCAACACACAAGAAAAACAGGTCTCAACTTTATGACCGAGGTCAAATTAAATCTCGTGGATTTAAACGGTTGTTAAGGTTAGTTTTTTGTTGTGGGTTTTAGGCTTAGCGTTTCTAAGTTCAAATTGGACAATGCGACTTATAGGGTGGGAAAGTACGGTAGTTTAAACCTGATTAGTTTATTTACTAACTTGTGTTTGGACGACCTTATTATCCCATGAAGTCGGTGTGTTTGTGAGATCTTTGTCTTTTGTGGAGTCATTGAACGCCTTGTAAGGTTTGATCTGATTTCGATGTACCCATTTAGCAATTGGCTCTTTGCGGCCTTTGCTGATTTTGATTTCGTAGACGACTGAGGACACTTTGTCTGTTATCAGATGAGGTCCAGTCCACCTGGGCATTAGTTTGCGGGCGAGAGTTCCGGTCTCGGACCCTCCTTTCCCGGTTGCTGGGGCGAACGTATAGTACCAGACTCTGTCTCCCACTTGGAGTTCATTGTGAGAGGCCTTCTGGTCGTAGTACGCCTTGCGTCCTTCAGCAGATTTTTCCAGGTTTTTCTGGGCGAAAGCAAAAGTGTTTCTGAGGTGTACATTCAAATCTTTCATGTATTGTTGTGTAGTGTAGGCTGTCGCCATGGCGGCGTCGCCTGGTTGGTACAACAGGTGTAGAGGGAGAGTCATTTGTCGACCGGTCATCATCTCGAAGGGAGAGATGCCAGTTGATGTGTGTGGAGTGGCTCTTATGGCCATGAGGACCAGAGGGAGTTTCACGTCCCAGTCCTTGTGGTTTGCAGCCACGTATTTCTTCAAAATACTCACCACAGTTCTGTTTGCTCTCTCTACTTGGCCTGAAGCCTGTGGGTGGTAGCCGACATGAAAGTTGGCCTTGACGCCTAGCGTCTTCCACAGTTCTTTCATCACTTCACCTGTGAAGTGTGTACCTTGGTCTGAGTTCACCCTAAGGGGAAGTCCAAACCTTGAGAATATATGATTCATTAACAACATAGCAGTGGTTTGTGCTGTGTCGTTAGGAGCTGGTAGGCATTCTACCCATTTGGTGAATGCACAGGTTACCGTGAGAAAATATTTATTTCCTCTAGAGCTCTTAGTGAGTGGTCCAACCCAGTCGATCTGGAGGTCAGACCATGGGAATGCAATGCCTCTGCTTTGCAGTGGTGCTCTGTGAAGTGGTCTGGTTGGCTGAAACTGGCCACAGACCACGCACCCTTCAATGTAGTCCTTGACATCCTTTTCATTCCAGGCCAATAGGCAATTTGTTTTAATGCCGTCAGCGTGGCTTTATCTCCTTTGTGTCCTGCGGACGGGAGATCATGGGCATGAACTAACATCACCCCCCTTTGGTCATGGGGAACCACGAACACAGGTGAGGACGTTGGTCCATGAGCGAAAGTTAAGATGCCCTTGATTAGTTTTAGCTGTTTGCGCAGCTGATAGAGGACCTTAAGGTCTGGATCGGAATCCAGGTCGTCTTTAGACGGACTATTTTTGTTCGGATCAGTCAGGTACAGTATCATGGAGTTGATAGCAGGATCCGACTTTTGTAGTTGGATGATGTCTGGGTCAGTCAGTGCGGGTCGTACAGAGACTGCGTTGTCAGCAGGTCTGGTTGCGGCCTGTGCACGTGTGACTGCCATAACTCTGACTGAAGGATGTGTTGGCAGAGTCTCGATTAACCAGGAGGGGTCGAAGGACCATAGAGGACCTTCGTCGGCTCCTTCCTTGGCTAAGGAATCTGCAATGTCATTGTAGTACTTGTCATCGCCTGGGACTCTAGAATGCCCTGGAACTTTCTTCCAGTAGATCTGTAAGTCGTGTGATGTCACCAAGTGATCACACGCTATGAAAAGCTCTTTGTGTTTGACCACTTTTCTGTCGCTTGTTAGGAAACCGTTCTGTTTCCACACAGCGAGGTGACAAGCGAAACTCAAACGAGCATAGTTAGAGTCAGTGCAGATGACTAGCGTCTTGATAGAGCGTTCTACTACCATCTGGAGAGCTATTAGGATTCCTGCAATCTCAGCGTACTGAGAAGTCTGAGATCCTAATTTGTAGCTGAAAGTTATCTGCTCTTGGTCTTGGAGGAGGACCCCTCCAACACCTGCTCTGCAGATCTTGTCGCGGAGGAATGAAGATCCATCCACGTACAATGTTGTCATATCTTTGCAGATATTGTCATCAAAGAAGTGGTGATTCGGGTCTTCAGTTACTGGGGGTTTTACCTCAACCGGCGGCTGGGTGGCTGGTACATCTTGTGTACACTTCTGGCAGATTGCCAAGTCCGTCCCCAGATGTGACTTCTTGTTTTGACCATAACGTATGTCTAGGTTAAAACTTTGAAGCGCCATGAGCCACGTTGCAACACGTGAGTTTGTCACCACACCATCTCTGATGCGTTCACTGTTAAGAAAGGTCACTGGCTGGTGTTGTGTTTCCACAATGATTTTCTGTCCACCAATGTAGCTGGAGAAATGTTTAACTGCCCACACTGTGGTCAGTAAAGCTTTCTCACAGTCTGAGAATCTCAACTCGGGGCCTGCCATCGTTTTGCTGGCATAGGCTACTACACGTTTGTCTCTGTCGTGTATCTGGTACAGACCTGCACTTATGCAATGAGCTGAGAAGCCCACTTCCAAGTAAAACTCTTTGTTGTAGTCTGGGTAGACTAAACAAGGGGCTGACTTGATCCTGTTTATAAGAGCGTCCATTGCCTGTTGCTGTTTGTCAGTCCAAACAAATGGTACGTCTTTTTTAAGGAGTTCAGTCAGTGGTTTCGCAAGGTCCGCATAGTTTTCGATGAATTGGTTCGAGTAGTTACACACGCCCAGAAAACTTTGTAGTTCTTTGAGATTGGTGGGGACTTTGAGATTGTCGAGGCCTTGGGTGCGAGTCAGCTGTGGTTGTACTCCGTCAGGACCTACAAGTAGGCCAACGTAGTCCACTTTGGTTCTGCACCATTGGCATTTTGACAGTGATATCTTAGCACCAGCAGTTGTCAGCTGATTCAGAACGTGGTCGATCTCAGCCAAATGTGAGTCCAGTGTTGGCTGCCTCAAAAGGACATCGTCCACGTAGATCAGTGTTCCACGCTCGTGGGCGTCTGGACATGCTTTGTTCAAGAAGATGTTGAACTCTGCAGGTGAGTTAGCGTAGCCAAAGGGACACCTGTTAAAGGTGTACTGACGGCCACCAAAAGTGAAAGCTAGTTTGTACTGGTCCTCGGCGCGCACAGGGATGGTCCAAAAACCAGAGGCGACGTCGAGGGTCGAGAAGTACTTACCATTGGTGACCTTGGGCAGTTCCTGTTGGAGTTGCGTCATAGGCCATCTGGATAAGGGAACTTGTTTGTTTAGCTTTCGGTAGTCTATAGTGAGTCTCCACTTACCATTTGGTTTTAACACCGGCCATAAAGGCGCAGAGTAAGTGCTGTTACAGTATCGGATGATACCTTTTTCTAACAGGTCATTAATGATTTCTCTGATAGGTTGATGTGCTGCCAGAGGAATCTTGTACTGTCTGACAAATGCAGGGGGAGCATTAGGCGGGGTTGGGATGCTCACTGTGTGGAGCGTGGTCAACCCACAATCCATCGAGTCAGCTGAGAATGATTTCTCATACGTTAAAAGAACTTTGCGAAGTTTGTCCCTTTCTTCATCAGTTTTCAGGGCGTCGGCTTGAGCGACCACCTGTTCAATCTGTGAAGCAATTGAGAGGGGTTCTTGTCCTTTGGGGAGCTCCATTGAGTCCCTTTCAGTGTCGTGAAACCTGTCTACAGGTAGGGCACTATAAGTTTGAGGACCTAGACTGTCTCCTCGGTTGAAACCGAACCGGTTGACTGTGTCATGGTCGGAATCATTGGGGGAGAAGAGAGCTATGGCCTGTGTTGGTTTCGTGAACAAGACTTGCCCCGTGTGTTGATTTGGGATCAAGTTTTCTGGGAGTCCTCCCAGAAATGGAATGCTTAGCTCAAAATCATGAAAATCAGTAGAGATCAACCATCCTAGCTGTGTGTTTTTTGGGATCAGTACCTCTTCTGTGCTTGTGTTGCACACAGCAACAGTCGTGGTTCTGCAGTCGAGGGTCACTTGGCATGTGGCCTCCATGGACAGTCCTAAGTTGAAAAACATAGGAGATGGTTGAAAGTATGCCTGTTTTGTGCTACTAGCTTGTCCTTTCATGATGTGACACATCACTGGCTTGTTCATAACCTGAGGTGGTACCGCAGTGTTATGGCTGTTAGCAATCTGGCAGACCTCTGGAATGGTCTGTCCAGCCTTAAGGTTCTCTGTGGTCAGCACAGGAGAGTCCTTTGTGGCCGTATCCAGTGACCACAGTACATTGTTGTTGATGTCCACTCGGACACCTAATCTTACCAAAATGTCAGAGCCTATGTAGGTTGCATGTGGTAAGTTCGGGACCACGAGGAACGGGTGATCCAGTTCTCGTTGGTTCCAGATTAGTTTCAGGGCAATGATCCCTATTGCGGTCATTACCTGTTTATCGTTGGGGTCTAACGAAAAGCGGAAAGCCTTTTTGTTCATATCTAGACCCAACTGTTTCTCAACCAAGGTTCCATAGAAAGCTTGGCTGATCGCTGATTTCTCCGTCCAAGGAGACAAAACAGCATCATCGGCGTGGGATCCTTGGATCTCAACACCTTTGACTACCCGTGGTAGGTAGTGTTCAGTGGGTGCTGACTGTTCCAGCTCGCAGAGGAGGCTCTCTTGTTGGGCCTTTTCTGCCTCACCTGTTGCTGAAGGTTCACTTACCGGGATTGTGCTCTCGTTGGAGGACCCCTTTGTGCCTTCCGCGGTACCTGCTGTTAGACAGTCAGTGTCACCTTGTGTAGGCATATCGATTGGCAGTGGTTGGCTCACTCTGGTCCACATTGTTTGATCACCATAATCTATAATCGCGTCGAAGCGGTTTATAAAGTCTTGGCCAACCAAAAATGGGAATGAGTCAACGGTGGACACGTGTACCGGGTGGTATAGCGTCATTTCACCAATCTGCATATGAACCATGGCTATAGCTGTAAGGGTTGTTCTCGTCTCTGAGAGTCCCTGCAGTACTACAGCACATTCTTTGAGGGGTATTTCCCTGTCAACCCCGCTAGCGGCTATCCTTAGCTCCTTCAACAGTGTGGGAGACATAATGGTTATGTCAGCCCCACCATCCAGGAGGGCCTCTTCTGTGAGGACCCCTTCTAAAGTGATTGACAGGTAAGCCTTCTTAGCGGGCCCCTTCCTGATAATGTTACACAGGAACCTATCAGGTTTTTTTCGACGTTTGTTACGTCTACCATTGTCTGTGTGAATTTCATTCACCTGTATTGGTAGTGCAGTCACACATGGGTCTGAGTGATCGGTCTGTGACGAGTCATTGTCTTTGGTGAGTGCGCTTTCCCCCCCTTTTTCTGATGAGGGGCTCTCGGACTCTGTAACAATGACGTCATGTTTACAGTCAACATCTTGTTGACTGTCTATACCCTGATTGTCAGCATCCTGACCATCAGTATCTTGGTGACTGTCAGCAATCGTGGCATTGCTGTTATTTGTGTGTTCTGAGTCACTATCAATGATAGTGCTACACATCACACCAGGTTTGTTTTCCTTGTTTGTTTTTTTCAAACTTTCTAACAACCGACGTATGTTCTCCATCTCTTCTGAAGACAGAGGTTTAGGGCCTTTTTTCTGGAACTTCTGTGGGTTTTTCCTCGCCCCAGACTGTTCAGTTTGAGGTGCAGGAGCTGGCGCATTGCTCGGGGGTCCTCTCTGGGACCACCCTCTTTCATATGAGTCTCCTTGGGACCCATATTTCTTTTTCTTTTGGAAAGCCTTCCTTTTTTGATGGGGCTCTTCCTCTTGATGCGGCCTGTACCACTTGGGGTCTCTGGACCCCTTTTGGTCTTTGTTCCAGCGGACACCTTCATTTTGCGGTCTGTCAGGTTGGAAAT
>JBBPBX010095898.1:0-13122 GCA_038048925.1 Garcialebias charrua | reverse complement strand
CTACCGGCATCGTCATCGTCCCCTGCCATCTGATCCAACTCGCTACCAGGTGGTGATCAGTTGACAGCTCAGCTCCTCTTTTCACTCGAATGTCCAAAACAAATGGCTGCAAATCAGATGACATGACTACAAAGTCAATCATCGATCTACAACTTTGGTGCCACGTGGACTTATGAACACCCTTATGTTAAAACATGGTGTTTGTGATGGACAAAATATGACTAGTATAGACATCCAACAACAGAACACCGCTCAGGTTCATATCAGAGGCAGTTCCTCCCAGTCACACCCCTCCAGGTCAAACTGTCATTACCCACCTAGGAAGTCCACCAGTAGAAAAAAGGAGTTCCCAGCTGACGCACCTTCCAGCACCCCTGCCAAGGACTCCAAGAAGGCTGCATACTCTGAACTGCTGTTCAACACTTATGCCGGGTACCGACCAAAAACGTTTCGGGCGGCGGAAGCGTCCGGTTTACATTGAAAGTCTATGTGGAGACACGTCGAGGCGCGTCGAATCGTGAAGCGGCGCGTTTTGAGTGTTTGAAACGGTGCGGCAGCGCGCGGCAGTTCCTTTCCACGCACGCGCGCGTCGAGCAGCAGAAGCAGGTCAAATCGAGCTTCGACAGTCACTGCTCGGATGCAACGCGGGCGTGGAAAACAGCTGCCACTCACTGCCGCGCTGCTTGAACTGCTACGGACGCGCCGCGTCACGCTGCGCCGCGTCACGCTGCACCGCGCCACGCTGCACCGCGCCAAGATGCTCGGCCACATAGACTTTCAATGTAAAGTGGCTGCTTCGGCTGCGCGAAAAGCGTTTGGTGAGAACCCGGCATTAGGCACAAACAACGGTCAGAGCCCATCCCCCCACCCAAAGGCGAAAGGAAACTACCCTCTCATCTACCATGAAAAACTCCCAACAATACAGGCACCAAGTCGCGGGGTTATAAGTAGACCTACACCAGCTCGACATCTGTCACCATGGGTAACTCCAGAGTGGAATAAATGGTAAATGGAGCTTACTTATATAGCACTTTCCAACCGCCTATGAGGGGCCCCACAGCGTTTCACAGTACCAACCATCCACCCATTCATACACACATTCATACGCCGGTAGCGGTAGGCATCCATGCGAGGCGCCAGCCAGTCCTACCGGGAGCAACTCGGGGTTAAGTGTCTTGTCCAGGGACACAACGAGGTATGCAGTGACTGGGGATCGAACCTAGGACCTTCCGGTCCTGAGCCGGCTGCCTTGCCTCTACACCATCTCGGCCCCTCTCAAGGAGATCGGTTCGAGAGCCTGTGTTGTGTGTCGAGGTGAGTCAACTATATCTAGTTGGTACCTCTCAATGTCACACACAAGCTCAGACTCCTTCCCCACTAGAGCGGACACGTTCCATGTCCCACGAGCCAGCTTTGGTAAGCCAGGGTCAGAGCACCAAGGTCGCCGTCTTTGACCACTGCCCATGGCATCATCCACCCAACTTGTGTGGCTCCTCCTGCAGGTGGTGGGTCCACAGGAAGGCAAACCACTGCTCCTTCAGGCTGAGCCTTATTGGGCACCATGGTTAAAGACCCGTCCACCAGGCTCTCGCTGACAAGCCCCTCCCCCAGGCCTGGTTCCAGGGTGGGGCCCTAGTAAACTACGTCCGCGCAAGAGACACTGATTGTTATTTGTTGTTTTTGTTCTTGTTCACTGGTTGGTTGTCTTGTTTGTCTTTGTTTGGCCATGTAATGGACTTGCGACCTGTCCAGGGTACCCCACCTCTCACGCAGTGACTGCTGTATATGGGCACCACTGCACCAGTGACCTCCTGTGACCTGAAAAGGATGAAGTGGGTAAAAGTAATAGATGGGTGGATGGATAATGTCCTGCAGCAATGTGGAATTATGTTCAAAATAATATTAGGAACACAAACAATTTTATATTAAGAAACTTGCATTGTTTATAAATGTATTATAATTTTGTTATTTGTTTATTTGTTCAAGCAAGTATTATCTATATATGCAGAAAGAAAAAAATTGTCTCCCCTCTTTTTGTTGAAGATTGTTTTAAATGTAAAACAAGCTGTTGTTTCTGTTTCTGTCTGTGTAGAGTTGTCAGTGAAGGATCTGGATGTCATCACCATTCCTAGTAAAGACGTGGTCATGGTCCATGAACCAAAGCAGAAAGTCGACCTGACCCGCTACTTGGAGAACCAGACATTCCGATTTGATTATGCATTTGATGAGAACTCCACCAATGAAATGGTTTACAGGTATTTATTTTTATTTTTTCTGCCTGCCCCTAAAAAAAGCCTGTATCTGATACTAAAAACATCCTCCTCTGCTGTAGGTTCACAGCTCAGCCGCTGGTTGAAACTATATTTGAGAGAGGAATGGCAACCTGCTTTGCATACGGACAAACAGGAAGTGGAAAAACACACGTGAGTGTTTGAATTTAACATGGTTAGAGTTTGGATTTGGTTTAGTAGTCAATTCAGTTAAATTTATTTTGTTTATATAGAGCCAGTGCCCAGGGAACCAGGGGGGAGTGGTGGAGCAGAGGTTAGAGAAGGCGAGCCTGTAATCAGAAGCTCGTTGGCTCGACTTCCTGGACCGACAACACCAAAATGTGGGTGGGAAAGGTGAAGCACCCACACCTGCCTCCACCCTCATTTGCTCCACCCTGTGCCCCTGAGAAAGGCCCCAAACCCAACCATCCGCTCCCTCAGGCGTAGCTTCCCACAGTTTTGAAACGATAAATGCTTGGACCAGTTTTTCTGCGTAGTTTTGGGGCAATATATTTCAAATTTCAGTGATATTGTTCAGGTGGAAGACAAAGGTCTTGGTAACAGTTATAATATGGGAGTAAATGACATATCCTGACAAAAAGTAACACCAAGGTTTTTACATTAGAACTGGAAGCCAAATTAATGCCATCCAGAGGAAGAAAAAGTCTGCAACGTTTGTTACTAAGATGCTCAAGATACAAAAACTACGACCTCTGCTGTTTCTGACTTTAAAACAGAATACTTAATGTTATCAATTTTTGTAAATTAAGTAAGTGATTAGATTAATCATATTTCATGGAAAGATACAATAACATATCACCAGCATAACAATGCTTCTCCTAATGTCTAACAACACAACCAAATAAAAGCATATATAATGTACAGTATTTTCTGGTGTATAGGTCGCACCTGTCTATAGGTCGCATTGTCCAATTATCACCAATAGATTGGAAAAATCCCTAGATAGGTCGCACTGGTGTATAGGTCGCACCTACGTTTAGCTCTGCTGCAAATGTCTGCCACAGGAGCGCACAGCAAGGCTTTTAAGAAGATTAACACTTAAAAACAATTATTTGTTTGATAAAAATTATAGCAAATATATGTCTGAGCTGAACTTTTCCTTAATAAATGAACGTAATTGTGAAATGAGCTGGATTTAAAAATTTGTTTCACCGAAAGTGATAACAATACTAGCTTACTTCCGGCACTTGGCAAAGCAGGTCGCTTCTCTTTCTGCTCCTCTCCTCCCTAAAGTTTTCCTCTCCCTGTTTCTGCATTTTTGTCTTGTCTGTAACTCTTCAGCGCTCACTCGAACCAATTTGAAATGGATTTAATTGCGTGGGCTGTTTCCTCCATCGATAATTTTTTTTCCACGAAGCGCTCCGGACCAGGAAAACCGGCATGCCCCATCGACACGCGTGCGGTGGGCTACATTATGGACTCGTGGAGCGAGTGGAAGTTAATGTGTCTGACCGTTCTTTCTGTCGAAGACGTGGAAGATTTGTGGATTATTGGAATATTGGTGGCAGCTGCTCTGCTTTTTGGCGTTGGCGGAGGTTTCTGCCACTGGAAGCTGAGGGAGACCGCCGCGGCGATCAACGCGCTGGCGAAACTTCCTGCTCAACAAGATTCTTTGATCCGGGCTAAGACCTCAACGACCCAGCTGTTGTACGAGCTGAATCGCACGATTGGTGGACAGCCGCGGACCTGCAGTGCGTTTTGGGACTCGTTTACAGCCGACCGCGTTTCATCAGGGCACAGATGGGGATTTGTAGCTCGGAACCTCACATGATTCGGCGATTTGGACCTAGACAGCACCTGGACTTCAAGGCTGCAGTCAAAGTACACTGTAGCCTGGCCTGAAAATAAATAAAGCAACTAATCTAATCGGGACTCAGAGCAACCTTGAAAAGAGGCTGACTGTAAACTTCTCCTGGAGTCGAAAGCTGTTGAAAACTGTCGCTGCCCCCCCTCCCCCCAGAGGTCTCTGTGTGCATTCAGATGGAGCCGAGCTGAGGCCATCTGCAGACTGTGCTTATCTGAAATGATTACTCACGGACTATCTCCCTGCTTGCCATCAAATGCAACATGTCTTTGTCTTTATCCGTGCTGAAGCTGGTAGAGTTTTTTCGACTTTATCATAGAGTGTCCTAAGACAAAATGTGATAGATTCTTTTTTGAATACCAATGATTATCCGACTGTATGTTCCTTTTTCCATATCTGATTGTTGGCGGCGCGGTTTTATACTGCTGCGGCTTCCGTGCGTACGTCCCTCTTCGGATGGTGCGTGCGCCAATTGCAAAACTTTGTACCTTGGTGCAAATATGCCAATAAAGATATATTCTATTCTATTCTAACAAGCCATATATAGGTCACACCTGAGTATAGGTCGCAGGCCTTGAAAAACCATAAAAAGGTGCGACCTATACACCGGAAAATACGGTAATGGAGTATTGTTAGCACTGAATTCATTTTTCAATTCATTAACATGAATAAACTGAAATCTATCAGATAAATATAAGTTAAAACATTAAAGACCTGTTTTTGTAATCTTAATATCATATCCATCTCTGATCAATTATATGCGTAGTTTTGGGGCAATATATTTCAAATTTCAGTGATATTGTTCAGGTGGAAGACAAAGGTCTTGGTAACAGTTATAATATGGGAATAAATGACATATCCTGACAAAAAGTAACACCAAGGTTTTTACATTAGAACTGGAAGCCAAATTAATGCCATCCAGAGGAAGAAAAAGTCTGCAACGCTCGTGGGCGGCCGTGGTGTAGTGGTAATGGCAGTTGTCTCCCGATCGGAAAGTTGGCGGTTCGACTCCCGGGACCCGCACCATGTGTCGTTGTGTCCTTGGGCAAGACACTTAACCCTGAGTTGCTCCCGGTAGGACTGGAAAGCACCTTGCATGGTAGTCTGCCGCCACCGGTTTATGAATGTGTGTAGCATTCAATATATGTGTAGCACTTTGAGATTTTCAGTAATGAAAAGTGCGTTATAAATTGAATTAATTATTATATTATTATTAAATGCATCACTGAGACAGTAATCTAAGTACCGGTAGTCTAACAAGACAAGTGTGGTCACAAGTCCATTGTCCAATATGACAAGTGTGGACACAAGACCACTGTCTGGACAAGTTTGGAAACATGTCCACTGACTAACAGAACAGGTATGAGCACAAGTCAACAGTCTCAGGAGGTTTAGTTTATTTGTCATAAAATCAGCACAAGGTCAAGAATACAATGAAATGCTCAGGACGAGAAGAACCATCTCGATTAGCCGAAAAAGAAACGGCAAATATCAAAGCATGCAACAAAAATACAAATCAAGGTGCCAAAAGTGAAAAAGAAATAAATCTACAGCAGCATAGTCCTATTGGCTGAGTGGTTCTGATGACAGTGAGGTTATCTTAGAAACACTGGTGATTTAAATGTTTTTTTTTCTGAACGTTTGCTGGTGGATTGTCTTTTTTTAATGCTCCAAGGACATCCGGTAGGAGTAGTGGATTATTAACTGTTATTATTTATTTATTTATTTATTTATTCAAAACTGGAACTGCAGACTACAGGCAACTGCTTTTCTGAGTTTTGAACTTCTGTATTTTGGGCCGCACTGCTCCAACCCGATACTGTGCACCGTGATTTACAGACCACCCAAGTACAACAAAGACTTTATAAGCAAATTATCTGACTTTCTGAGTGGAATATTGCTAAAATATGACAGTGTTTTAATTGTGAGGGATTTCAATGTACACATCTGCTGCCCTGAAAAGCCTTTGGCTCAGGAGTTTCTAAATCTGAAACAGCCTTTTAACCTTGTGCAAAATGTTGTTGGTTCAATTCATCAACAGGACCATACACTTGATTTAGTTCTATCTTATTATGTTTTATCTGTGGTTAATCTAGAAATTGGGTATGCTGTTTTTTCTGATCACAAACGTATTTCATTTGAAACCTCTTTTGCTAGTGAGTCTAAATCTCCTGCTCCAGCCAGGAGTTGACAGATATTTAACTCTTCAACTGTTGCTGTATTTTCCTCTGCATTCATTACCAATGTTGTTACAATCCCTAAAACCTCCATCTGTATTGGTATGCATGAGCTGCTCACTAAGTCTTAACAGACGCACCTCAACACTGGAAGAAGAGTTTCTCAGCGTGAATCCAGCCAAAATGTGGAGTACTTTCAGGATTAATCCTCACAAAGCCACTGGCTGAGACAGTAACCTCAGGAAGGTGCTGAAAGATTGTGCCGATCAGCTCTGCAAAGTGCTGGACAACATATTTTACTATTCCCTCATCCTGGCAACAGTTCCCACCTGCCTGAAAACCGCAACCATCATCCCAGTTCCAAAGAGCTCCATAGCAACTAGTCTCAATGACTATCAGTAGGGATGGGAATTGATAAGAAATTATCAATATCGATGCCTTTATCGATGTCATTTATCGATTCGATTCCTTATCAATTCTGTTATCAATTCTCATTTGGGTAATAAAATATAGTAAACCATTTGTGTTCATAAAGAATTTATTTATGGATTTTTTCCCATATTTTTAGACCCATTTTTCGCTCTGATTCTTCGTTTTTCATTTTTGGCGAAAATGGTGCAGTACCAGTTTCGGCCGCTTTAGAGGCGCTGTAGGCAGCAGCCAGCAGAGGACTCAGAGAGTGAAGAGGAAGAGGGGCCACTTCCAGAAGTTTCTACTTGCTGTGTACGAAAAAAGACTTTTTAAATCCAGCTGATTTCACATTTGGTTCAGCTCAGGAGCCCGTCTGCTATAGTGAGGTAAGAAATATATTTTTAAGCGTTTATTTAGCTAAATTTAAAGAAACAAAGCGTCCGGTTTGACCCGCCTGGCGCCTGCATAAAAATCAGCGAACTTTTTTTTAAAAATCCAGCTTATTTGAACATTTCGTTAAACTCAAGAGTACGTCTACTATTAAGTCAGCTAAGAAATATATTTTTTAAGCGTTTATTTAGCTAAATTTAAAGAAAGAAAGCGTCCGGTTTGACCCGCCTGGCGCCTGCCTAAAATTCCGCGAACTTTTTTTTTTAAATCCAGCTGATTTGAACATTTCGTTAAGCTCAGAAGGACGTCTGCTATGAAGTCAGCTAAGAAATATTTATTTTTTTTAGACACCACCACGCCACCACCACTCGGGCGCGGCGCATGTCTGTGATGTCAGCGCTTAAATACGTCACCACCAGGAGTCTGCAGAACCGATAAGCTGAATCGTTAAGACAAGCATCCTACAATTCCATGGAATTGGACTTTTAAGAACCGGTTCTCTAACAGAACCGGTTCTCGGTTCCCATCCCTAACTATCAGCTAGTTGTCCTCACCCCCGATAGTCACTAATGCTTCGAAAGACTGGTCATGACCCACATCAAAACATCCATCAACATCAGTGAGGACCCTCGCCAGTACACATAACTTGAGAATTGATCAACAGAAGACGCCATCTCCTCTGGGGTCCACAATGCTCTCACCTGTCGATGTGGAGACGATTGAACCATCTCTGCAAATATCTCATGTTTACAATTCCAGTGCTGAGTCCCAGAGCTGCCATGGAATTTGACGTTGTTCTGCTCTGGGCAAAACTCTTTCTAACAGGATCTGGGGATTTCCCTAGTGACCCAGGCCCGCCTCTTCTGATGGGGAATGGTAATTACACATCATTTGTGACACACACAGGGTTGATGCAGAGACAATTGAACACCTCTGTAGACGTCTCTTATGTAACAAGCATAACGAAACCACTACGTGTGCTGCTGACGTCATGTACAACAGGTGCATGATTGGAAGAGCAGTTACTGATCTGTCAATTTTGACACGCTATAGCAGTGACATCAAGGTTTCCCTTCTCGGCTGTGAGAGGAGACTCATGATGACCGAGTTTAACTCTACTGGTAGGTAAAATGAGCTGAGAAGAGAACTTGTGAAAACCCAGATAAGACATTTTTGTTTTACTTCTGCCTCTTCTCTGGACCGAGCCAACCGAAGAAAGGTCGTCCAAATAAACACAATTCACGTCTCTGCTATATTTAATGGCTATGGGGGTGTTCCTACGCATTCGGGAAAAATGCAGGGGCATTGTATCCGAACAGGAAGAGAGCATCCTTCAGATGGAAGGCGAACCAGTCAATCTATCTGACACATTCCAGCACCATTTGATTGGCATCCTGTGAAAAGTCTTTTCATAGTGTATTTGTTGGGGGGGGGAAAGGCAGGCCCAGAATGAGTCGTCCTGCCTCTCTTTTTGGAACTAGGAAGTAATGGGTAATGGGAGTAGAAACCCTGCTCCCCGTGGGGAACCCTGGAAATTACGTCCTTAATCAGGAGTTCCTTAATTTGGTTTGCTTATGATGTTGATAAGATTTCAAGATCTTGTCTAGTTACAGAAAACAAAGTGGAGTTTTTGAGCTGCATGCATTCAACTGGAACTGCTGCAAGATACAGAATAAAGAAAAATTCATTGTGAAATAATTCTTTATTAGATTCTTGAAAATGTGTTATCTTGCTCTACAAAATTGATTGACAGCTGCTGATGGTTATAACTTTGTAACTCTTTTCATGTTTGCAATGCTAGAAGACATTTTCATCACTAATCAGCGTTTAAACAGTCTGCATTCACCAATATCTTTGCCGCACAGAACATCTGTGTTGATACTGAGAAATGACTCCAGCCTCTCACTCTGAGCCATTGGCCTCCTACTCAAAAGTTATTGAGAAGGCTGAACTTGAGCTTGGTGACTTGTCCTTTGGTTCAGACAGCTGCCTTGGCAAATGCTCTTGCGATTGGCCGGCGTGTGTTGGGCCATTTTTGGTCGTCTTCACCTCCTTCAGTGGGTACTTTCTCAGCATTGATGCAAAAAACAATCATCAGACAACATTTTCTGCTTTTTCTTAGCATAATGTTCAATGCTCATCTTCAAAGCAACACTACCCTGGGTTCTATACTGAGCTTTAGTGCAATGATTGAGGTGGAACCAAACTGAGCTTCCTTTGACTTGGACTGTCATTTGTGTAGATCAGACCACTTTGTAGAGACCCTCATATCTTGGCTCGTGCCACTTCCTCCAGAAGACTTTGATGTAAACATGATCTACTGGGGCCACTGGTCTCTCAGCCTTTGTACTGAAAAAAAGCTCTTTTTTATTTTCCTGTAAGTAAAAAGCCTTGTGAACTACTTAATACTGTATAGTGTTTCAGTTCATTAGACCTTTTACCAGTTGACGTCATCGTGCATGCGCACTCGCATTTTTCGAGAATTTACCGGAAACGAAGGCTCACGCCGCCATACTACTGGAGTGTTTTCATTACTGCCAACGGTCGCAATGGGGAAATATGACTTTTATTGTGTTTATAATTGTTCGAGGCAACGTAAACGAGTAAAAGAAGAAGGTGAGACGTTCGTTTTACCAAGTCCCTTTAGGAAAGTCGAGTAAAGCGACTAAAAGAAGGAAGATGTGGCTTCAAGCGCTTCGCCGGCAGGACTTCACCCCGACACAAAACAGCAAAGTGTGTAATCAGCATTTTTATCTGGCATGGCCATTAATGATCCAAGCTCTGTGGATTACGTTCCTACATTACATCTTGGATATGGGAAACAGACAAAACAGAGAACAACCTCCCGCAGCTGAACAACATGCTACTGGACAGTTGATAAGCTAGCTAGTTCTACTAGGCCTCGCTGTACCTCAGTCCACTGCCTGTGTTGAAGTTTCAACCTGCGACATGCAAGGAGATTCTTCTTCAACCCCCCTGAAGAAATAACAGGTGAGTAAAATGTAATCAAACATGCAGCTGTATAAAAATGAACAGACCACTGCACTGTTAGCCTGTTATCATTTGAACTCTTTCTGCGTTGAAAAAATATAGTAGTTTCCACAAGACAAACACTTTTTTTTCAACACTTTATAAGATTTTCAAGTACATTTATATATATAATAAATAAATAAAAATAAGACAAAACAAAAACAATAACAACAAAAAAGGGGACAAAAGACAAGCAACTAATATATAAATTAATATAACATAACCAATAGATACATAAATAAATGAAATGATTGGGCAAGATTCACAATTATAGTATTTTACTCAACTGTCCATTTTATCAAGAAGACACTGAAGTAATGTGGTTGAAAAGGAGCATTATTGGTCTTTTATTAGCCTGGTTGATACCAGACCCATGTCCTTCACTTCGCTTTGGACTAGGGTCTGGCATCTCTGCCATAGACAACGATTTCTCCTGGAGATTTTTGAATGGACCAATCAGAGAACAGGAGGCAGAGTTTTGTTAGTTTAGCCTGACGAGGTCCAGGCTATCAGATAAATTGCTCAGAAACCACTCGGTGGATATTTTTTCTGCCACCAGTGTGTAATTATATGTCTTTAATTTACTGACTGTTGGCCTAGATGAAACATTTGAGATAAAATTCGATTTTTTATCATTTATTTTCGTAGCGCACCCGAGGCTGTTTGGAAAATATCAAACCGAAACTATTTAATATCCAGCAGATTTGACCATTTCGTGAATTGATTTAGGAACTGTTAAGCTCAGGAACACTTCTGATATAACGTCAGCTATGAACTATATTTTTTCTCAGCAGAGAAATAATAGTTTTTTACCTTGTTTTGATGAAAATTCGTTCGTGGCGGCAGCCATTTTGAATGACGACGTCAGTCGACATCGTTCAAAACTCCGCCTTCTGCTCTCTGATTGCTCAGGAACACTTCTGATATAACGTCAGCTATGAAATCTATTTTTTCTCAGCAGAGAAATAATAGTTTTTTACCTTGTTTTATTGAAAATTCCTTCGTGGCGGCAGCCATTTTGAATGACGACGTCAGTCGACGTCGTTCAAAACTCCGCCTTCTGTTCTCTGATTGGTCCGGTCAAAACCTACCGGAGACATCCTTGTGGATGGGAGAAATGCCAGACCCAGCAGTGAAGGGAAATGAGAATTGAGCGGAGCTGCGTAGGAATGGCGAGGGCCAGGCTAGTCTTTTATATATTCCAACACTGGATTCCATATTCTTGAAAACTTATGAACTTTTTATCTCAGTCTTTCCACATGCAGAATACTTATGAGTTCATTCAGCCAGGTCTCAAATTTAGGGGCTAAATCAGACTTCCACAGTTTCAGAATACACCTTTTCGCAATCATCGTACAAAAAGTTAGAGCAATATGCATGTTACAATCTAGGTTTTTCAAGGTGTTGGAGTACCCCAGCAGAGCAGTTTCAGGATCAGGTGTGACAGTGATGTTAAAGACAGATGAAAACCATTGAAAGATAAGAGACCAAAAATTATGTAAATTTGGACAAAACCACCAAAGATGGGCTAGAGTACCTTCTGCTGCTTGACATCTGTTACAAAGTGAAGAAAGGTTAGGAAAAAATTATTTAATTTTGTTTTAGAATAATGTAATCTATGAACTACCTTAAACTGAATCAGTTGAAGCCTGGCATTAATTGAACAAGACTTGATGTTCTTTAATATTTCATCCCATGTTTCATCCTCGATCTCAATAGCAAGCTCACCTTCCCAGGCTTTTTTAATTTTACTCGTGGAAAAATCCAAAGTGCCTGAGAAAAAGCGAACCAACTCAGAGATCAAATGTTTTGCTTCAGGAGGGCCTAGGAGAGATTTTAACAATACATTTTTCTCAGATGGTAATTTATATGACTTTGTAACTTGTTGGATATAATGTCTCAGTTGTAAATACCTAAAAAATTGAGATTTTGCAATAGAAAATTTGGATTGCAATTGTTCAAAGGAGCCTAAATGTCCATCAACATAAAGATCCTCTAAACAGACAATACCCATACAACTCCACTCTCTAAAGGCAGTATCTGTAAGAGATGGCAAAAAGTCATGATTCTGCCAAACTGGAGCATAAATTGTAATGTGCGGGAGTGCACAATGTTTTCTAATTTGATTCCAGATCTTCTGGGTGTTTAACAAAGTAAAATGATCCTTCCTAAAGACCGCAGAAGGCCTTGGGGATGAAAAGAGGATTGCAGGAAGAGAAGTCTTGTGGGTTAGGCTTTTTTCAATGGTTAGCCAAGGAGGTGAGGTAAACCTCTCCCCCTTCTCAAAGCCATATTGCCAGTACACCATAACTCTGACATTGGCGGCCCAATAATAGTGCAAAAAACAAGGCAAACCCAAACCCCCACAGTCTCTAGATTTTTGGAGATGACTTTTAGCGATCCTGTGTGTTTTGTACCCCCAGACAAATGGTATGATAATAGAATCTAAAAGTTTAAAAAAAGACTTGGGTAAGAAGAGAGGAATGTTCTGGAATAAATACAAAAATTGCGGCAGTGAGACCATCTTGATAGCATTTACACGTCCAATCAAGGATAAAGGTAGAGTTCTCCATTTTTCTATATTCTCCTTGAGTTTGGTCAACTTCTCTGTAAAATTTAGTTTGAAAAGGTCATTTGGTTTTTTTGAAATTTTGATACCCAAATATTTCACATATTCAGAATTTAATTTAAAAGGCGTAACTGTCACAAATAATGGATCCAATTCATTAGCTATTGATATAAGCTCACTTTTCTGCCAGTTAATTGTATAACCAGATACCTTCCCAAATGAATTAACAAGCTGCAGTAAATGTGGAATTGACTGTTCAGGGTCAGATATAAAAAGGGCCACATCATCCGCATATAAAGAGATTTTATGATCAATTCCACCTAATGTTATAGGTTTAATAAGGACATGGTTCCTTATACTAATTGCCAAAGGTTCGATAGATAAAGCAAAAAGGAGCGGGGAGAGGGGGCACCCCTGCCGCGTACCTCTTTTCAAAGGGAAGGAGGGGGA
>JBBPBX010095897.1:0-13122 GCA_038048925.1 Garcialebias charrua | reverse complement strand
ATATATATACATATATGTGTATATATACACACACACATATATATATATATATATATATATATATATATATATATATATATATATATATATATATATATATATATATATATATATACTGTATATGAACATTTGTCTGTGGCTGAAAAAGCCACAGACAAAGCAGAATGTTCAAAAAAGAAACAAGCTCATCCACTTTGGTTGTGTGTTCTTTTCCAGCTCTTCTTCTAATGTGTGTGTTAGTGGTTAATAAAGAGCTTAATGTATCACTAGCGCCACCAGCTGGTTAGAAGCGTTGATATTAATGATCCACCCACTGCAGGAGAATTACCCGCCCACTGCAGGAGAACTTCACGCCCACTAAAGGGGTCCTAAGCGTGCAGTGGGTACAGAAATAAACCAGTCCCATAGGAACTGGCCCAAACTAGCCACAATGGGACCTTACAGGAACCAGACCTGTTGATAAGAGGCATAAGTTACTATGTAGTTTGATTTACAGATCAGAGCCTACAGTTACCTGAGGGATTCTCTGCATTTTCCCCTCCCTCATCCACATACACTGCAAAGGTGTAGTATATTTTTATTACATATTTTAAACATATTGAGTAAAATACTTCAACCCCTAGGTATGATGTACAACAAACAGATGTAATAACTTAGAGCTTGCTATTTTCACTATTTTTGAAAGTTTTGATATCAAGAAGTCTTAAAGAAAGAAAGAAAGATAGAAAGAAAGAAAGAAAGAAAGATAGAAAGAAAGAAAGAGAATCAATCTATCTATCAATCCATGGGTTAAAGCACATAAACCTTTATTTATTTGTTGTTCAGGTGGTTGCAGTCTGTGGATGCCAAACCTGGGCTCAACACAATGATGTTGGACATGTTGCAGAGGAGATGTGAAGAGGACCCTGTTAAATATGGCTCTGTGGTCCTCATGTTGGATGCCATGGCCATCAAGAAACATGTCCAGTATAATCCCTGTACCCAGAAAATGTCTGGATATGTGGATATGGGTGATGGCATGGATGAGACTGATGTAGCCACGGAGGTGCTTGTTTTTATGGTGGTTGGTCTACAGGGTCATTGGAAAGCTCCAGTCGCCTATTACCTCACAAAGTCTCTATCACCAGACACACAAAAGGTCCTGGTTGTCCATGCTCTGGAGCTTCCTAGCCCCAATTGCAGGGAGGGTAGTGAAAGGACCTGGAGGGTTTAGATTACTTTTTCAGGTCTTATAAAAAAAGGTTTGTTCACAACTGTTTACATGTACAGCACTGAGTGAGAGAGTAAAATAAATTCAAATGAACAATCAAACTAGTTTTTTTAATTTAAAAATGTATACATTTATTAATATCCCATGCCATATGTGTATCTTTTTTAAAGAGCATAAAACAAAGTATTTAAGCATGAAAGCACATACTTTTATTGAGTAGCAGTGTCACATGTCATAACCACATTTCTGACGTTTATAACAAACAAAACCGTGTGAAAATCGGGTAAGAATTAGTGAAGTTATGATTGTTTTTAGTGGAGCATACAGCTTCATCAATACAAATAAATGCGCTGGGAGCGCGAAATACACCCATCCAAGATGGCGGCCGCACGGAACGTCCGCTCCCATAGGCAGCTCCAGTCCGTAGGGTATCTAGTATTTATATAATATCTATGGGCATGACCGTGTCCACTCTGATACACCTGTGTATTTTTGAACTGTTCCAGAGATGACCTTTACTGACCTTTCAGTAACCAGACATTTAACACAATTTATTTTGTTAGTTTAAATCAAAGGACAGATTCACTCAAAAATAGACTATTTCTATCTTGGATTTTGTTCTAATACAAATATAATCAGAAGCATCACGTGTGTTTATTCATGAGCAGTGTTGTAGTTTACAATATATCATGATCACAGATGTTATATGCTGTGTTATTCTGTATTGTGAAACATTACTGTGTCACTTCTGCTGTGTTAAAGTTGAAGGCTCGGGTCACAGAGGCCTGGCCGTTTTGTTTAGAAATGAATGAGATAGTCAATCCGTTGTTTTCATGAGAGCGGCTCCAACACCCTCTAAACAACTTCTCTCTGCTCTGACTCTCACCTTGAACCCTGATAACGTTAAAGTGAAGTCTTTGACGTGTCTCTAACTCTGCTCGCTGGTCCACGGACCAATGAGGAAGCCGTGTTCTAATCTCGGAGCTTCTACTAAGGGTTCTAAGTTTCTTCGTAAAACAGTGGGTTCCTGTGAGGAGGGAAAGATGTGAACTTTCGCTTTAGAGTTTGAATGGACAGAGACCTGAAAGCTCTCTGCCTTGGAAGCTGATGTAAGCTGCAGTCATACGCCAAAGACTGGCTTATTCAGCGAATAATTTATGGACGCCTCCATAAATTCAATAGAGCTAAAGAGCTCCAAGTTCTTAATGAACTTTCTTTGAGAAACATCTCGTCTTGAAGTCAACCAGGAGCGGACACATTTTCTGATGATCCAAGCGGAACCCAGGAGACGTTGGAAAGTAAACAACCAGTTCGGACGAACTGGGCCTGAAGGACTCTGTGCATCTGAAAGGCTGGTGCCATCTCTTTACCAGACTTCTCGTCTGTGAAGGTAATGAGTCAGCGTTTACAAACGTACCTGGGATTTCAGCAGAAATCTGATGGGAGTGTCACTTCTGGTAACATGCTCAAGACAATTTCCTTTAAACCATCTCTCCATCTCTCCTCCTATTTCTTTATCCCTCTCAATCTATCTGGTAACTATATTTAAGCTAAAGAGCCACAGACTGAGTATAATGACATCCTGTATTGAAGTCTGTTGTGTTACATTTAAGTGTGCTGATGCGTGTTAAATTGCAAGAAAGTAAATCATGTCAATCAAGTGTAATGGTGTTAATTTAGTTGATTTATTTTAAATAAATGGTAGTGTCTTTGACATACCAAACTAAGTTAACGTCTGTCACTTAATGGCTTTATTTATTTATCCATCATAAAGATCACAGAAATATTGGGTAAACTGAAAAAGAAAAGAATCCGTGAAATTACTATTCAATCTGAATAAGTAAATTAATTAAGGTAAAGAGGTCAGTATTAATATTGATCTCCTAAAATCCTTTACATCTGGGTGGCACCGTATATGTTTAAAGACACAATATGGTGGTTACCCTCATGTTTACTTCATCTGGTGGCCCGTACCGGTTTCTGAAAGTTTATTGATAATCTGTGGTATCTCATGAACTGTAACGTCATGTTTGCATATTAGGATCCAAGTTTTAAACTCTGAGGATAATAATTTTGGCTGGAAGTGTTCAAGACAGGCAGATTCTGCATGTTTTTATCATTTGAAGCTGAGAGATTGTTATTCGTTCAACTCTTTAACACGCTGTTGGAAGCTTTAGGTGAGGTTTTGTCAGCCCGTGGTCTGTGGGGGTTCTGGTTCGGTTCGGTCCAGTTCACGCACAGACTCCTGTACAAAGCTTTGTTGACCGCCGAGTCAAACTGCCTGAAAGCTATTATTAACATCTACCAGATTGCTCTGTGTGGTATTTTACATTTTAGAACAGGTCAAAAAAGCATATTACTGTTAGAACGTTGTCGGCTGGGTTCTGTCAGACCCGAGTCCTGCTCCATTAAAAAGTGGACCGGTACCGACTTTGAAGTGGCTCCGAGCGAGTCCGTGTTTGTTCAACAGTTGCAGTGCTGGGTTACTAAGCGTAACTAAGTTGGCCTATCTAGGTGTGCTCGCCGCATATTTCAGAATTTTGGAAAGTTACTTTGAAGCGTTTGAGTTGTATATAGAGTCTGTAGAATTAGGTTCTGCTATGCTAAGCTAACGTTAAAGCGACGTGTCATACATGTTTGTTTATGAGCTGTGATTGGATAAAAAGAGAGTCATGATCTGTCAATCACGTCTCGTATCTGTAAAGCGCTGATTCGCTGAAGTGGGGACGCACGCCCATGCGGCCAGCCCACTTTTGTCGTCGTTTCTGGCACTACATTGGTTGATGGTAATAAAACTACATTCACCATGAACGCTTGGGAAAAGAATTACATGCGCTGTGATTGATTGGTGACGCGCCACGCACGTTGCTACGTCGGCCCGCCCCCTCTCTGTCTTCAGACTACGTGTCCCTCAACATAAGATGAACGGAGATTTCACTAAAAGTTTAAAAACTCAATTCAAGCCATCTAAACTGTCTAATCATACAGATTTGTCTCTGACAAGAACGTAGTTCGAGCGTTTATCACATACAGGCTCCAACTCTTTCCAATGTTGATATTTTTACCGAGTTGTTAGATGCTACTCGCAAGCTAACGGCTAAGCTGCAAGAAGTCAACCAAGCCGTCTCTAGTGGCCGGAAGTAGAAAGAAAAGGTCACCTTGTGATAAGTTTAAGACTTGAATCTGCCCCCTGTTGGTTAAAAGACGTTTACAGAAGGCCTCTCTGAAAAATCAGGAGATGTCAGCATTTTTATGGTGAAATACCACTTTTAAAATTGTTCTGTACACAAACAAAAACTCCTGTTTATTTTAAATACAAAGTTTAGAATAACAGAGGTACAGACAAACAATTTATGCTCATTTTGAATACTGAAGAGATTTAAAATAACGTTCAAAGAGCATCTTTTATTTGATTTTCAAATTAAATAAAAAACAAAATGATGGAGAACAGAGCATTTCCACATTAAGCTCTTCACATCTCTGCATTTTAAACAGAATTGGTGTGTACAACTGTACACTTTTAGTTAAAACTGGCATTTTTAACGTTTTTCTGTGTACAATTAATGACTCCAGTTTATTTTAAATAAGGAAATATTTAAAATAAACTACAAACATCTCTCATTAATTTGGAGAAATTTCAAAACAAAGATGGGATATGAAAATTATGATGAAGCTTTAGAGCTGCTCACATCAACGCCTGAATCATATAGGCAGAGTTTAATTCGAAGAAAAGAAGAACTTCGCCAAAATCGCCTTGAGTTAAATCGTGAGATTATAGATTTCATAACAAAGATGAAAGATGAAAAATCTGATGAAGGTTCAGAGCTGCTCACATCAAAGCGTGAATCATATAGGCAGAGTGTAATTCGAAGAAAAGAAGAACTTCGCCAAAATCGCCTTGAGTTAAAACGTGAGATTAGAGATTTTAACATGGAACAGCGTGCTATAAATGATTTTGAAGTTCGACAACTCCCCGACCCGATCTGGTTAAAAACAAAACCAGAGCGTGAACTACATTACCAAGAAAAGGTCAAATCCCACTCGCTGGAGCTGGAAGGGACAAGTTCATCAACTCCCTCTCCTAAAATAGTCGAGAAAAAACATGTTTTTCAAACTAACAAACCACGAAATGTTGATGCCCCCTGGAGCAATGACTTATGGTTTAGAAGGACGAGCAAAGTCCCTGCACCTCGGACAAAGCTGCCCGAGATAAGCAAAAAACCACAAACGGTGGGTGTCCGCTCTTTAAGTGACCCTCCGCGGTCTACACCGAGCAAAGGCCCTGCCCCTGCACTGCGGACTAGACAGTCCGGAAGTAGCAAAAGGTCACAGAAGTTCCAGAAAAAAGGCACCATACCTCTAAGCTCTGAGGAGATAGTGGACATAAGTTGGTTGTTTGAAAACTTGAATGAGACAGAGGATGACCAAACTGGTACAATGCGTGACATTGTCTTTGATAACTCCGAGCACACAAATAACCAGCTGCTCAAAGCAAAGATTGAATTGATAAGGCAGAAGAGCAAACGACAAAGAGAAAAACTTCTCAAAAAAGGCCTTGAGTTACAACATCAGTTTAGACAATCAGTGATGAAACAGTGCGCTGTAACTGCTTTTGAGGCTCACATGCAAAACAAAACACCCTCTGAGGTGTGCCCAGGTCAAAAGGTCGTATCCCAGTCGCTAAAAATAGGAGAGGTTCTCTCTCCTATAGAAAGCGAGAATAAACACCGTCGTCTCAAAGGCCCTCTGACCTCAGAAGAGGTAGAGAACATACGTCGGTTGTTAAAAGAGTTGGATAATACTAGCAAGAATGAACAAGATTTTCAAACTGACAAACAACGAAATGTTGGTACCAGCTGGAACAGTGACTCAAAATGGTTTAAAGGGAGCCCCGTCCCTAAAGCACCTCAGATTGAAAAATCTGAGACAAGCAACGAACCACAAAAGGTAGGTGTTCACTCTCTAAGAGACCCACAATGGTTCAGATCGAACCAGGTGGGTGAAAACCAAGGTCCATCGGTGGGTGGACTTCAAAAGAAATTGAAGTATGAGGACCTATACTCATGTAACTATGCGTGGTCCCAACAGAAACCCCCGAGCCTTGGAACTGCACCTCCCGCGCCTCGAACAGAACAGTTCGAGACAGGCAAAGAGTCACGAATGTCCCGGAATAATGGCCCAACACCTCTATGCTCGGAAGAGACAGAGGAAGTAAGTAGTTTGTCAGTAGATTTGAATGTTACTGTGCTTGACCAACCTGATACAATGAGTGGCGTTATCATTGATAATGACACTATCAACATTGACCAACCTGGAGCGATGTGTAGCACTGTCTTTCACAAAGACTCAGAGCACACAAATAACTCAGCGCACACTACTACCAACATTGCCATGGATGTTGACAGCAAACCAATTGCTGACACACAACAACATCCTGAAGGTCATGATGCTGACAGCCAACAAGATGCTGACAGTGAACATGAGTACACAGCCAGAGTCACACGTAAACAGAAACGTGGGCCAAGACCTGTGAGGTTTCTGTGTAACTTTATACAAAGGGGGGTGGCTAAGAAAGCTTACCTGCCTATCACACTGGAAGGTGTCCTTGAGCGTGAAGCCCTCCTGGACGGTAGTGCTGATATAACCATTATGTCGGCCAAGCTGTTCGAGGAGCTGAGGACCGCCGCTAACGGTGTTGACAGGCAAATACCCTTTGAGAAATGTGCTATTGAACTGCAGGGTCTCGCAGAGACGAGAACAACCCTAACAGCTATCGCTATGGTTCACATGCAGATTGGCAAAATGACACTACGCCACCCGGTGTTTGTGTCTAAACTTGATTCATTCCCATTTCTGGTTGGCCAAGACTTTATAAACCACTTTGAAGCAATTATAGACTATGGCCAACAGAAAATGTGGAGCACAGTGAGTAAACCCCTGCCAATAAAAGTGCCTCCTAGTTGTGATACAGACTGCCTAACCGCAGGTACCGCAGAGGACACAAGGGACTGCTCATCCGAGGACGAGAGCCCGGTAAGTGAACCTTCAACTACAGGTGAGACAGAAGAGACCCAAAAGTTGGACCAAACTCTGACCCAACAAGAGAACCTCCTCTGCGAGCTGAAACAATCGGCACTCACTGACCACTGCCTACCACAGGTAGTGGAAGGTGTGGAGGTCCAAGGATCCCACACCGAAGACGTTGTACTATCCTCTGAGATGGATAATTCGGCAATCAGCCAAGCTTTCAATGAAACCTTGGTTCAAGAGCATTTGAGTCCAGAGAATGACAGTCAACCAGACGCTGACAGTCACTTGGACATCATTGTTGCAGATTTCGAGGACCCCTCATCAGACATGAAGGGGGCAAACTCACATTACCTACCACAGGTAGAGAAAGGTGTGGAGATCCAAGGACCCCACACCGAGGTTGCTGTACTGTCCCCTGGGACAGGTAAATCGGCTATCAGCCAAGCTTTCGATGAAACCTTGGTTCAGGGACATTTGTGTCTAGAACTAATCAGAAATGACATAGTTTTTACAGACTCAAAGAGCCCCTCTTCAGTCAAGAAGTGGGAAGACACACACAACGACAGTGACCCGTCGCAGTCTGTACAATCAGACACACCTGCGACTGCGCCGACAGTTGTGACACACCTGAATTACACGGAAAGAGGTAAACGTAGGAAGATACGTTGGCCGAAACCTAAAAGGTTCCTGTGTACTGTCTTCTCTCGGCTGCGCGAACAGCTTAAACTAAACGGTGGCATCCTAACTTGTGCCCATGGACGGACGTTCTCACCTGTGTTTGTGGTCCCCCATGACCAAAGGGAGGTGATGTTAGGCCATGCCAAAGACAAAGATTACACCTCAGAAACACTTTTGCTTTCGCCCAGAAAAACCTGGAAAGATCCGCTGAAGGACGTAAGGCGTACTATGACCAGAAGGCCTCTCATAATGAACTCCAAGTGGGAGACAGAGTCTGGTACTATACGTTCGCCCCAGCAACCGGGAAAGGAGGGTCCGAGACCGGAACTCTCGCCCGCAAACTAATGCCCAGGTGGACTGGACCTCATCTGATAACAGACAAAGTGTCCTCAGTCGTCTACGAAATCAAAATCAGCAAAGGCCGCAAAGAGCCAATTGCTAAATGGGTACATCGAAATCAGATCAAACCTTACAAGGCGTTCAATGACTCCACAAAAGACAAAGATCTCACAAACTCACCGACTTCATGGGATAATAAGGTCGTACAAACACAAGTTAGTAAATAAACTAATCAGGTTTAAACTACCGTATTTTCCACCCTATAAGTCGCATTGTCCAATTTGAACTTAGAAACGCTAAGCCTAAAACCCACAACAAAAAACTAACCTTAACAACCGTTTAAATCCACGAGATTTAATTTGACCTCGGTCATAAAGTTGAGACCTGTTTTTCTTGTGTGTTGCACTTTGGAATCTGACGACAAGAGTGTGTCGAAGCAGTGAAACGTTGTTTCCTTGTTGTTTAGTCATTACTGTTGTCATTAGTTGAGATATTGTTTGGTTCTGAACACTCCCAGCCAAAAAGGTTTTGTATTAACATTGGTTAATGAATGATATGGATTTAACTATGCCAACATGCAGTTCGTTTTGTTAAATCTCAATCGTCGAAGAGTCAATGTAGTTTAAAGCTACTCAAGGTACCATAAACTACACTGGTCTCACAATTTCTAAATTGAACCGATTCGATCGTTTCTATTCTAGATTATCTATTCATTTTGATGAGTCTCGCCATAGACTTCAAAATTTATTAGGAATACCAAATCCTACGTCGTTCGTCTAAAAGACAACAGACATTTAGATCAAACTATATTTCATTTTTTTATTTTAGTTTAACCTAAACTAAGTAATGAATGGAGGAATAGTTTGGAATTAGAGGCCTTCGTTACAGAAGCCCTCCAAAATTTTATAGGTATAGATCCCTATTTCTAATTTTACAGAATTGATCCACCCCTTAATTGGTAATTGTAGCTGATCTAAACCATGATAGCTTACATACCAGGTGCATATAGGTAAGGCTAATGTAAAATCCCAATCATAAGCCCACCTAAAAAACCACATAATTGCATGACACATAGAACCAGAGTGGCACTGACTGGAAGCCAACCAGCCAACAACCTTCGATGTGGGGACCTGCAGCTCCAACGCTTGGTCTTCAACCTTCATCCAAGGGTCGCCTCCTCTGCGTCAATCGAGGGATCCCCTCTACATGCTGATTATGAAAACAATTGTTGCTGATCAATCAACAAAACTAATCGTTGTGGAATTACCGCTGTGGATTATAAGACTTTGTTTTCCAAAGGATTAAAAGCTTACCGCAATGGGATTACCTACGAACAGTATGGAAGTTCCAAAAACTTTATGGGATTATAATTTTTGATTTTTCTTTTCCACTTGCTGGATTACTTCAAGATCAGAGACAGTTCAAGGTTTCCTTTCGTGTTGGACCTCATCCCCAAGGACTGGCAATGACTACCAAAAGGGGGAGATGTAGTGGGCATGACCGTGTCCACTCTGATACACCTGTGTATTTTTGAACTGTTCCAGAGATGACCTTTACTGACCTTTCAGTAACCAGACATTTAACACAATTTATTTTGTTAGTTTAAATCAAAGGACAGATTCACTCAAAAAGAGATTTTTTTGTATTATTTTGTTCTAATACAAATATAATCAGAAGCATCACGTGTGTTTATTCATGAGCAGTGTTGTAGTTTACAATATATCATGATCACATATGTTATATGCTATGTTATTCTGTATTGTGAAACATTACTGTGTCACTCTTGCTATGTTAAAATTGAAGGTTCAGGTCACAGAGGCCCGGCCGTTTTGTTTAGAAATGAATGAGACAGTTAATCCGTTGTTTTCATGAGAGCGGCTCCAACACCCTCTAAACAACTTCTCTCTGCTCTGACTCTCACCTTGAACCCTGATAACGCTAAAGTGAAGTCTTTGACGTGTCTCTAACTCTGCTCGCTGGTCCACGGACCAATGAGGAAGCCGTGTTCTAATCTCGGAGCTTCTACTAAGGGTTCTAAGTTTCTTCGTAAAACAGTGGGTTCCTGTGAGGAGGGAAAGATGTGAACTTTCGCTTTAGAGTTTGAATGGACAGAGACCTGAAAGCTCTCTGCCTTGGAAGCTGATGTAAGCTGCAGTCATACGCCAAAGACTGGCTTATTCAGCGAATAATTTATGGACGCCTCCATAAATTCAATAGAGCTAAAGAGCTCCAAGTTCTTAATGAACTTTCTTTGAGAAACATCTCGTCTTGAAGTCAACCAGGAGCGGACACATTTTCTGATGATCCAAGCGGAACCCAGGAGACGTTGGAAAGTAAACAACCAGTTCGGACGAACTGGGCCTGAAGGACTCTGTGCATCTGAAAGGCTGGTGCCATCTCTTTACCAGACTTCTCGTCTGTGAAGGTAATGAGTCAGCGTTTACAAACGTACCTGGGATTTCAGCAGAAATCTGATGGGAGTGTCACTTCTGGTAACATGCTCAAGACAATTTCCTTTAAACCATCTCTCCATCTCTCCTCCTATTTCTTTATCCTTCTCAATCTATCTGGTAACTATATTTGTTTATTTATTTATTTATTTTTATTAAAGTTTATTCATTTTACATATTTAAGAAAAACAACATAAAAGATAATGGAAAAAAAACATTTCATAAATATGAGAAAAAAATCAAAATACATAAAATGAAAGGTGGCAGAAAGAAGAAAATTTTCTTATTTTGTCTGCCCCTTTTTTTCCAAAAAAAAAAAAACAATTTACAAACAAGCAATTCAAACAATTAACTACCAAAAACAACAGATCAATTTAGTAACATTACACACTCAATAATCAACAAATAGATTAGGATGCTTTACTTATAGCTTTAGTATTTTGCTAGCAGTCTAGACTTGATAATTTTTTTGAATTTCATCACAGAGTTTACATCTTTAACATCTTTTTCCAAAACATTCCACAATTCCACTCCCTTATTCGAAATAAAACGCCCCTTCAAACTAGTCCTATATCTAGGTTTAACAAACATTTCAGTTCCTTTTAAACTGTAACTGCTTTTTCTCTTAATGAAAAACATTTGAACATTTGTGGGTAGCACATTCATATGAGCTTTATGCATTACTAACAAAATATTATAATCTACCAATTCACAAAATTTCAATAATTTGAGTTGTTTAAATAATACATTTGATGGATGACGATAAGGCTTTCTAGCAATAATTCTAACCGCTCTTTTCTGCAAAATAAAAATAGAATTTGTTATAGTTGTACAGGCTTTACCCCAAACCTCCACACAATAAATTAAATGTGGAACAAAAATTGAGTTATATAGCAAATAAAGAGCCCTATCATTTAACAAGTCCTTTAGTTTATACAATACGCCAATAGATTTAGATAACTTAGTTTTAACAAAATTTACATGCTGTTTCCACGACAATCTCTCATCAACAATTACACCCAAAAACTTTACCTCATCCACTCTACTTAGTTCAACACCATCAATTTTGATAGAAAATTTATCTGTTTTATTTTTGCTAAATAACATATAGTTAGTCTTATCTAAATTTAATGATAACTTATTTAAACTAAACCAAGTTTGTAATTTTGAGATCTCCTCTTTTAACAACTCAAACATTTGTTTCAAATCATAACCAAAATAAAAGAAGGTGGTATCATCAGCAAAAAGAACACACCTTAGAATATTATTATATTTAAGCTAAAGAGCCACAGACTGAGTATAATGACATCCTGTATTGAAGTCTGTTGTGTTACATTTAAGTGTGCTGATGCGTGTTAAATTGCAAGAAAGTGAAATCATGTCAATCAAGTGTAATGGTGTTAATTTAGTTGATTTATTTTAAATAAATGGTAGTGTCTATGACATACCAAACTAAGTTAACGTCTGTCACTTAATGGCTTTATTTATTTATCCATCATAAAGATCACAGAAATATTGGGTAAACTGAAAAAGAAAAGAATCCGTGAAATTACTATTCAATCTGAATAAGTAAATTAATTAAGGTAAAGAGGTCAGTATTAATATTGATCTCCTAAAATCCTTTACATCTGGGTGGCACCGTATGTGTTTAAAGACACAATATGGTGGTTACCCTCATGTTTACTTCAACAGTGATAAGGATCACTGAATAGTCACGGGGTAAATAATGAGGACGACACCTTACTGTGATCAGCTCCACAGCAGCTGAGCAGAGCCTTTTGATGACAGCACAGTTCGAGCACCAATCCTTGTGCACGTAAACACACACACCGCCACCTCGTGTTTTTCCCGTAGTCTCGGAGCACCGGTCCGTTCTGAAAAAGAGTCTGTCATCCAGCTCATAAACAGAGTCCGGTGTATCCTTAGAGATCCACGTTTCCGTGAGGCAGAGCACAGAGCACCTCCTCATCTCCTCCGACGCTGTTACTCTCAGACGGAGCAGATCCATTTTGTTGTCCAGCGAGCGGACGTTGGACAGAAAAAGAGCCGGCATCGGGGGTCTCCCGGTTTTAGCGTCTGCCCGCAGTCTCGCCATAATTCCTGCTCGGCAGCCCCGCTTCTGACCTCGGGAGCACCGCTTCCTTTTCTTTCCCCTGGAGTGTGAACCGGAGCGCATCTGCTTCCAGAAAGATGTCCTTAAAAGCTCCATTCTGCCGAGCTCTGATTTGAGTTCGTTGCTGATATCAGCTGTGCCCTGTGGTAAATCCGTTCCGATTCTTAACAGTTCAGTTCGGCTATAATTCACCCGCAAAAAACGCAGAGTCAGGTACAAAAACACTATTAAAATTACTAAAAACTAGGGATGAACCAGGAGCCCGTGAAGCTGCAGCCGGTCTGAGCGCGGCCATCTTGGAG
>JBBPBX010095896.1:0-13122 GCA_038048925.1 Garcialebias charrua | reverse complement strand
CCTGTGAAAATATTCACAAACTCATTTTCCTGTAGGCCCCGGGATAAGAGCTTTATTTGGTTTTAAAGCCTACTTGGGATGGGGAGAAGCAAACAGACAGAGCCCATAAATCAGTTTTAACCTAAAAATTGTATGACATGCTGGGGCATGTCCTACCTGCTTATGTGTGTCATTAATAATGCCTATTACGTGTGGGTTCACGAGACCTAGGCCTACGCCTGACTCAACCTGATTCAAGCAAGCTAACACCCCAACTGGTCGCTGGAAAGGGTGACTCCAGACAGCTGTTTCGCTTGCTCTTGTCATGTGCATCTGTCCATTGTTCAGATCATGTCTGCTTCAGTGACACGCCCCTTTGTTCGGGTGACTGTCTCAGGGTGCCCCAGGCCCTGGATTAACGTTGTGTTTGATGACTTGGACCTCTGTTTGAGTCCTGGACTGTTCTTTTAGTTCAGGTCTTCGCCTTGAACTGTAGCTGCTTCGCTTTTGGTGTTTCTTAACTGTCTTTGTCCATGCATGAGTGAGAGGTCTGTCTTCCTCCCACTGTGGCAGCTGTTTACACGGAGAGTCACAATGAACCAGAGTAATGTCCGCTTTTCGCATTAAATCATAGTCGAGTCCTACGCGCTGACCACAATCTCGTGATACCAAACATAAGAATATCATATGTATTTTAGTTGAATTCTAGCTCATGGCAAATCACCTTATGTGTGTGATAATAAAGAGATCTGCCTGTCTGTCGCTCCGTTTCCCCCCAGCTTTGTGCTGTTAAGCTGTGAAAGAAAAACAAATTAATCTAACGCCCTTATATTATTAAACCAAAATTCAAAAGCTATATTTGTTTCATTCGGCATTTGTCTCCAACCAAAACACATCTCGCAGGGTCTGGTCTGCACAACGGGTTTTTCACCTCTAATCCAAAGTCCAAACGCAAAAAAAAATAAATTCACATCAACTTTAAAGTTCACTGAACCTCAACCCGAAACTGTCTCACTTCTCTCTAGAACTCTCGTGTTTGCCTAATTGGTGAATTGCTGACCTCTTAAAATTTCTAAAATAAGTTCTTTGCTCTGTGGCTGATTTCAAGATAAATGTTTAATCTCACCTCACCTTCCTCACCTTCTCTCGGATACTTCCACAACCCCTCTCTGTGGCCCACCCCCTTTCTCTCTTCTTGGGGCCTGAACTCACTCCCTCCATCTCCTGCCTCCTGTCTTCTTCTCAACTTCCTTGTGTACTTTTCTGTCTCAACTTCCTGTTTGCTCCTTCATCCACTTGCTTTTCACTTTCTGGGTCACCTCATCCCTCTCTTCGGGGGGCCGTAGCACCCCCTCCCTGTCTCTTCCTCGTAACGTCTCGCAGCTCGATTTTCTTCCTCTCTCTCATAGTCTCGTGGGCGAGGGGTCAGTGAACCTGGCCACTCCCTTTCTCTTTGCTCACCATCCCAACTGAACCTCTTATCTACGTCACTACGTAAATATTCTACCCTTTGTCTCCGCATCCGATCCTCCATGCTGCTCCCTGCTCGGGCCTGCTCCTCATCCTCACTCTCCTCCTCCTCGTCTCTTCTCTGACCTCTCCTTCTAGGAAACATGGGAAACTGGCCTGCAGGCGGAGCAGCGGGAGCAGCCTGAGGGGCCGGAGGCGCGGTGGGACTGACAGCATATGGAGGCGGTGTCATTTTTTCATCTGATGTGGCAGCACTTTCTGTCTCTCCAACATTCTGAACGCTCTGAGCTAACAAAGCGAGCTGTGTGTACACCTCGACTAAATGTTTTTGCTGTTGGTGATTTTTATTAAGTTTAGAACGCTCCCAAAATGATGTACAAATTGTTTGATTAGCTTGTATGCATTCTAATTGCTTTTGCTGCTCCTTCACTTTTGCCCAAGCTAATTGGGTAACGTTTTCTGTTGACGTTTCTGATGACTTCACAATTTGTAGGAGCAACGTGTCCAGCTGTTTGGACTTTGGAGAATTCTCTCCATGCATTATTTTAATGGCCGCCTGAACCCTTATCGTTTGATTCTGTAAAGGTTCCTGTTGTTGGTCCCCTCTCTGCTTAATGTGCGCCATACTCGTCTTTTCAAACATTCACTCAAAAGCTTTATTTTCAATCGTTTCTCCCATGCGCTGAGTTCTCTTGAAAGAACACAGTAAAAAAGTCTGAAAGAATCTGAGGGAACACCTCTGCCTTCAGGCTTCTTACTATGTTAATCAACAGCTCCCCCTAGCGGAAAAAAATTATGGCAGCACCACACATTTACCACTCAGTCATTCAAAGATCCGTTCTTTTTTTTTTTCTTTAAAACCCCACACTCCTGAGTCGACACAAACATATAACAAAACGAACAATTAAAACATCTAATTTGAATCTAATTGAGATCTCAGGCCCTAAAACGACGATTTACACTAAATCTGGAAGAAATGCGACGCAAAATATTTTAAAAACCTTAAACACGTGTGGCATCAATATGCTTCCGTACACAACCTCTTCTTTTTTTTTTTTAGACGTCTTCGATCCTAGTCCCAGGGCGATTCCACTACGCTATACCCCGCTAGTTTAACGTAAGGCCCACTGGGATTGTTCACCTCAGCGTGAACCTCTGGTGACCCCTCCACGCCCCCAGAGTTTCGGTTTACGTATGATCTTCCAAAACAAGCGGCAGTCGTTTTGTTCTACTCGCGAGCGGACGCGAAACAAGTTGAAACGACCTTTTCCAGCTACTCAGAAGATCAAACGCACCGTAAGCGCTTTTCCAAACAAGACCGTGAAACAAGACACCTGGACCGGACTCCCCACTTCCAGCACGAGTCAGCCGGAGTGAAACAAGCCCGTCGGCAGCGGCTACTCACAGCTTGAATGGAAACGCTTATCCTCAAACAGTAAGTAATAAAAACTTCGACGTTCGCTTGACCCGTGATTTATTTAAACGAACGTGTGCTCCTCGGCCGCACCAGGCGGGGAGCGGCCTTCGCCCCCCCCCTTGATCCCGAACCGAGCCTGCGCGCTTCTGTTCAAGCTGAAACCTGTGTCTGAGGAAAACCTCTTATAAACTAGTTTAATAGTTTTATTTATCTTCCCAAGGACTCTTTATCACGAGAGAACCTGTGGGACCTAAAGTGCAGTAAATTTGGTTTCTGGGCCGAATTGTTGTTCTAGTTAAACACGGTAACAACTCACCTTATCTCGTTCGGGCCCCTGCACTCTCGGATCCACGAGCTCCTCGTCTTCTCAGAAGTCCGCCTGGGTCATCACGTCGGGGTCACCAACTGAAGGGATTTCAGTTCAATGGTGTTCGGAAATGACCAGGCGTCTCTTGAGAAAAGTAAGGTTTATTGATTAAGACACAGGTTTAAAACAGGTTAAACAGAAAATGGGCATTAGGTCAATTCATGTGCACACGAACCAAGCTGCTGGATCGAACCTCTCGCCGTGAAGTCGCTCCAGGAATGCCTAAAGTGTCTCTTTGATACGTGATGTTATGTGGTACCATAAATTGTTTTGGGATTCTGCTGTTGTCCCATTGGTTAAACCTGATAGTTGCCTTAGCAACGAGATTTATGATCCTGCTCAAGGTCTCTGCTTCCTGACCTTTATCAGTTTGTGTGCTTCTTTGTTTGTGCCAATTCAGAGGAGCAGTTCTAGATTTAAACGAGTTTTGCTTAAGTTTAAACAAGTTATTGTCCTGTGCACCTTGTGTGTGATTAACTAAGTGTGAGCCTGTGTATTGAGCATGATTTCTGATGTGTGTGGTACACCAAAGATGTTTTTGCTGCATGTGTGCCCTCCCCCCCTGGAATGTGTTGTGTGCAGCTCTGGTTTGCTTCAAAGAGGTGGCCCGTGGGTTGAGGCCTGGTCCATCAGCTTGGTCCGTGAGATTAATGCTGGCACACCTGAACATGTAAAACCCTTTGTGGTTACATGAGACACATTTGTGAATAGAAACACTTATACTATAGGTTTGATCATGTGAATAATATAGGTTTAATCATAATAACGTGTATAACAGTGATTTATCCTTCACTACCTTATCTCATGAAGTGGGACATGGGGAATTGTAGCAGGGCTGAACAGGATGAGACTGAAAAGGATGTGTGAAATTATATAGGAAGTGATGACAGCAGGCAAAAAAAAGAAGAGAATAGAGACCAATAATAGCTCTCATAACCCCATGTGATAGATGCTTTCATACCGCTTGTTTTTGCGTAATGACAGCTGTGTCTATGAGATGTAAGTGGAGTTTTTACTCATTGAGTATACAGACACCACAGGGGAGCAGCAGCTATTAGATAAAACTATTTTAAATTAATTGCAGCTGCCAAATGTTATACATGTTATATTTCTATCAACTGAATTGGCTGTTGTTTTCTTTTCTTTCTTTTTTATACAAATTGGTCTTTCACCCAGAATCTAAAAAAGCTAAGTCTGGTCCTCTGGACATTCAAAAAACAAAACAAAGCAAACAAAAAAAAAAAAACTGTAGAAACATTTCGTCTTTCGTCCGAAAGACTTCCTCAGTCTGAGATGCTGTATTCAGCTCAGTCTTATAAATAGCACCCTCTCACAGTGGATCAACCAGTTTGCTGATGACAGCCGAAACCAGCTGCTCACATGATCAAGGAGGACCATCAGCCTAACGATGGATCGTTAGCACCCTGATGGTTGTTTGCTATTCACAGAGGGCTGAGTGATACTAGCAATAACAGCATTGTAAGAGGGGGACAGTTGAACCCGGAGGCCTCCACCTCTGTTTAATGATGGACGGTTTCTTTTCACAAAGATGGCCTCCTTTACTCCTCTCTCAAACCATCATTCCTCTCTATCAAGGATGTGAACATCTTCATCCCTGAAAGAGTGACTGCTGGCCTGGAGATGAGTGTAGACCACAGAGTCCTGGACTGATGATGTTGATCTTATGTGCTGGGCCATTCTTTTGGCCAGTGGCTGTTTAGTTTCCCAGATATAAGACTGATCACAGCCCTCCTGACACTGAACAGCATACACAATATTACTCTGTTTGTGCCTGGGGACTGGATCTTTGGGATGGACCAGTCTTTGCCGTAATGTATTTTGGGGTTTAAAAGCCACTGGGACGTTGTGTTTAGAAAATAAACGTCTCAGTTTCTCTGAAACTCCCGCAACATACGGAAGGACCACTGGTCTGGGTTCCTTCTTTTCACCTGATGAATGGCTGGAGTCCTGTTTGGGTTTCTTCTCTGCTTTGAGGAAGGCCCAGTTAGGATATCCACATTGCTCTAGTCTAGAGCCTGTCTTGTGTGGGATTTCTCCTTCTGTCTGGCTCCTGAGTTAGTGGGGACGCTGTCTGCTCTGTGATACAGAGTCCTGATGACTCCTAACTTGTGCATCTTTTTTTTTACATCTTCTCGTGTGAACTTGATATATTTATCCACAGAGTTGATGTGATCAGTGAAATGTTGGACTTCCTGAGATTTAATTTTAACCCAGGTGTCGTCAACATGATGACATGACAACATGACATGCAGACATGTTCTGGTTTTAGTATTCTGCACCTTACAATCTAGCAGCTTTTTCCCCCCGCTACTTTTGCTTTTAATTATTCTTTTGATTAACATTTTATTTTCATTTATTTAGAAAAAAATGGTATGCATCCTTTATTATTACTAAGTTATTTATTATTATATTGGGTAGATATGGATATGATGTTTGTAAAACATATAATGAATCATGTTATTGAGTCGTTTACATATACTGTATATGTAATTTGTCATTTTCAACAGGAATATCCCCAGATAGAATGAAAGCAGCCAAGGTAGTTCCTCTCTTTAAAAATGGTGATGAATGTGTGTTTAACAATTACAGACCAATTTCCTTGTTACCACAATTCTAAAAAAAAAAATAGAAAAATTATTTGTGACCAGATTAGACCAATTCATTGATAAACAAAATATTCTAAGTAATAGTCAGTATGGGTTAAGAGCAAAAAACTCTACATCTATGGCTCTCATGGAGTTGATGGAACAAATAACTACAGCTGTCAATCAAAAACTATATTGTGTTAGTATATTTGTTGATTTAAAAAATGCTTTTGATACAATAGAGCACACCATTCTCCATGACAAATTAAATAAATATGGTATTAGAGGACCAGCGTTACAGTGGGTATGTAGCTATTTGAAAGATAGGAAACAGTTTGTACACATAGATGATGTAAGAGCTAATCTTTGCAATATCACATGTGGAGTTCCACATGGCTCTGTACTTGGAATTAGGTTATTTATCTTATATGTCAATGATTTAGTAAAGGTGTCAGGACTCTTTAAATGTGTCCTCTTTGCTGATGATACAACATTATTTTGTTTGGGTAAAGATATGGAACAGATGTTGGAGTTGATGAAGATGGAGTTTGTCAAAATATAAACTTGGTTTAAACTAAACAAATTATCATTAAACCTAGATAAAACTAATTATATGATATTTAGTAATAAAAAGAAATCTGTTGACGTTCCATTTAAAATTCAGGGTGTTGAGATCTGTAGAGTAAGTGAGGTGAAGTTTTTTGGTGTTATCATTGATGACAAACTGACATGGAAACAACACATAAATTCTGTAAAAATGAAAACATCTAATTCTACTGCAGTATTGCACAAAGTCAAGGACTTATTAAATGACAAAGCTTTGTATTTGTTGTATAACACAATCATTGTTTCACATTTACTTTATTGTATTGATGTTTGGGGAAAAGCATGTAAAACTATTACAAAGCCTATTTTTATTTTACAGAAAAGAGCTGTAAGAATTATCGCAAGAAAACATTACTGTCATCCATCAACTATATTAACTGAAATTACTGAAGTTCCACGATTTAGTAGATTACAATATTTTATCAGTGATGTATAGAGGTCAGAACAGCGCACTACCTTTAAACATTCAGATGCATTTTGTTAAAAGACAAAGTTGTTACAATCTACAGGAAACTGATATATTTGTAAAACCACAGTACAGATCCAGCTTGAAGGGACGGTCTACCTCAATCTAGGGAATTGGATTGTGGAATGATTTGGAGAATGATGTTAAAAAAGCTAAGTCAATGTTTATGTTTAAGAAAATGATCAAAAACGAATTGTCAAAAAAAAAGTAGTTTAATGTGTAATGTATTAGAATTAGAAAATTAGGACGAGTTATTCATTTTGTTCTGTTACTTGTAGATAATTATTGTTTGAATTTATTGTTTTTAAAAGGGGCAGATATGATGTTTTTTTCTTCCTTCTGCTGCATTTCATTTTATATTTCGTTTTCATATAATATATGTGATTGTTTTTTTTTTTAATGAATAAATTCATAAATAAAATAAATACAATAATTTTTCATGGGTATGTGACGGTCTCATACCTCTGAACAACTAAAGCAATGTTAGTTTTGATATGTGTTAGGTTTTAGAGAATTGTTTCCCACATGCAGAGAATCCCAAGCAACAATAAGACAACAAGAGAACTGATCAACTGTCTGGCAGCAGAACTGGGCAAACACATTGGACAAATTGAAAGGGTCCATATTGTCAGAAGCCACACTTCAAAAAGCCTTTCAAAAAGCCTGCATTTTTCAATGAATGATACAGAGGAAGCCATGTCAAGATCACGGGGCGGCTGTGGCGTAGTGGTAAAGGCAGTCGTCCCCCGATCGGAAGGTTGGAGGTTCGAATCCTGAGTTCCCACACCATGTGTCATTATGTCCCTGGGCAAGACATTTAACCCCAAGTTGCTCCCGGTAGGACTGGCTGGCGCCTTGCATGGAAGACTACCGCTACCGGTGTATGAATGGGTGGGTGGCTGGTGCTGTAAAGCGCTTTGGGGCCCCTCATAGGGGGCTGGAAGGCGCTATATTATTATATTAGGGGGCAGCCGTGGCGTAGTGGTAATGGCAGTCGTCCCCCGATCAGAAGGTTGGCGGTTCGAATCCCGGCTCCCCACACCATGTGTCGTTGTGTCCTTGGGCAAGACACTTAACCCCGAGATTCTCCCGGTAGGACTGGAAAGCACCTTGCATGGTAGTCTGCCGCTACCGGTGTATGAATGTGTGTAGCATTCAATGTGTGTAGCACTTTGAGATTTTCACTAATGAAAAGTGCGTTATAAATTGAATTCATTATTATTATTATTATTATTATTATATAAGTAAGCTCCATTTACCATTTGCCATCATTTCATGCTGTGACACAGGCAGAAAAATCAGCATATGATACTGAGGAGAATATGCCTATATGGCACAGAGTGAATCAGATGTGGGCTGACTGAAAAGAGGGTCACCAGCTAAAGGTCAGGGATTCAAAGTCCTCATACTTAGGCTAGGCTAGAAATACAAGTGTTCGCTTGTGCCCCGTATGATTGACCTACTAGCTGGTGGAGCATTCGAGCCCTAGTGTAAAATAAATTGTCAAGTGTGATGAAGAAAAGGCTTTGCATTGTTGCCACCTCTGTGCATTGATTCTGTTTTTTGTTTTTATGGGGCAAATCATCACCAACTTGAGAGCAGCCTGACCATGTCAATAGTGTGTGAGCTTGTATTTTTGAAAACAAATGCTTAACTGGTATCACATTGACTGTACCACAGATATGCAGTGCACTTGATTATCTACAGTATTTATGTTATATTCTTGTTTATTCTGCCTGAATATATTCGACAAAATTGCAAAAAAGTGCAATTGCCCTTCTTTTTGTCCTATCTGTTTACAGTTAACCTTTTAGTTAACTTATATTTGCTTTGCACACTTAATGCTTCAGTTTCATTTATATTGTTTCATCATTTGTAAGCTGTTCGTTTATTGGTGTGTGAAATGGTAAAAAAATATATCTGAATAATGAAATGAACGACATGCGTGAACAACTCAAGTGACTCAAGTTAGCCTGGTCATTTTAATGAGTGACTCAGATTAACCCATGTTTAGCAGGCATCAAATTTACCAGCTCTATTGGCACATGGCTTGTTTAAGACTGTCAAATTAATTCTGATGGGTTCATAAAAAATGATTCTGATACAATTGTTAAAGAACAAATCTTACACACACAAAAAAAAAACAGTACAGTTTATGCACTTATATAAGGTAATGCACTTTAATTGCTTACTGTCTTTGTTAAAAAAAATCTAATGAAAAAGGCTTGTCCCTGTGATGGACTTGCAACCTGTCCATGGTGTACCTCGCCTCTCACACTGTAGCCGTTTTCGCATTGGCCAGCCCTCCCCGGCTCTCCCCGCTTCTAACCCGGGTTCGGCGTGTTCGCATTTACCTTTTCCGCCCGGGATCCACCGTTGTTCTGGAACCATCTCCACCGAGGTTCTATCGGGCCAAGCCCCACGGACCCAGTTTGACGTCATGTACTGCTCACATTTGATTCGTTGTTTAAAGCAGGGGCGGGACTCATTCAAACAACCTCAGCGCGAGGGTTGAATTTCATTCAAATTTAACTACAGAAACCCCTAAAACAATTGTTAGCTGAATTAGTTTTTCTGAGTTAAATTTTTGTTAATAACTGATCACAAATCAGCTTATGTTACAACGTAAATAACAACGAAGCGCGCACCCATTTCCGCCTTTCAGCGCGACTTGAATGTCATTAAAATATAACTAATATTGTCTAACTGTTGCGCGCAGCCAGGGTTTTAAAATATAACTAATAATCTCTAACTCCTTTGCGTAGCTAGAATGTTAAGAGCGGTGATTCCTTCATAAGCAACGTGAACTCCCCAAAAAAACAATCTGCCGCCGTGGCTTAGAGGGTTAACCCTTACCAAAAAGAAGTATACTTTAAGTATATGTTGTTAAGTATACTTAAGTATATAAAGTATATGTCCCTAAGTGTACTTTTAAGTATACTCGCAGTTTACGTTACAATATACTTTTTTGGGACTAAATTGGCCCATTTTAGTATACTTAAAGTATACTAGTAGTACACTTTTTATTAGACTTCCAATGTACTTATAGTGTACTTCAAGTTCATATTTTAGTTTATTGAAGTATACTTAAAGTATACTAGTAGTACACTTTTAATTAGACTTCCAGTGTACTTATAGTGTACTTCAAGTTCATATTTTAGTTTATTGAAGTATACTTAAAGTATACTAGTAGTACACTTTTAATTAGACTTCCAGTGTACTTATAGTGTACTTCAAGTTCATATTTTAGTTTATTGAAGTATACTTAAAGTATAACACTAGTATACTTTTCTTTATACTCCAAATGCACTTGTTATATACTTCTAGTTCATACTTTAGTTTATTACAGTATACTTAAAGTATACCACTAGTACACTTTTTCATATACTTCCAATGCACTTGTTATTTACTTCTAGTTTACAGTTTATTTTATCATTTAAGTTAAATTTTTGAATTTCTAAAACTAATACCATGTTGTCATTGTAATTGTTATGTTGCACTTGTAAGTTTGCTTAACAATACTTGCACAATACTATTTATATGCTAAAAATTATTTTTTAAAGTATTCTGAAAGATGTGTTTACAAAGTCATAAAACAAGGTCTTGAGAACTTCAATATTTTTATATAAAATTAAGGTGCAGCTCAAAAACAGTTTACAAAACAGCAGCATTTAAAATGAATCCCTTCCCAGTTTTAAAAATTGAAAAGGTGCACATTTGCATTTCAAGCTCCTCTCCTGCCCTAAAGTTTTCCTCCTCCCTGCTTTTGCACTTTTGTCTCGTCTGCAACTCTTCAGTGCTCACTCGAAGCAATTTGGAACATGGATTTAATTGCGTGGGCTGTCTCCTCTATCAATAAAAAATTTTCCACGAAGCGCTCTGGACCAGGAGAACTGGCGTGTCCCCTCGACGCGCATGCGGCCGGATATATCATGGACTCGTGGGGCGAGTGGAAGATGATGTGTCTGACCATTCTTTCAGTCGAGGACGTGGAAGATCTGTGGATAATTGGATTTATGGTAGCAGGTGCGCTGCTCTTTGGCTTATGCGGGAGCTTCTGCTACTGGAAACTGAGGAAGACTTCCGCGGCGATCAACGCGCTAGCGAAACTTCCTGCTCAGAACGACTCTTTGATCCGAGCTGTGACCTCAATGAACCAGCTGTTGTTCGAGCTGAATCGCACGATGGGAACAGTCGTGGATGACCGCAGACCTGCGGTGAGTTTTGGGACTCGTTTACAGCCGAGCGGGCTACACCAGGGAGTAGAGGGAGACCTGTAAGCTCGGGTAAAATGAAAGCTCACATAATTCAGACGAATTGGACTCAGACGGAACCTGGACTCAAGGCTAACAGTCAGAGTACACTGTAGCCTGCCCTGAAAAATAAATAAAGCAACTAATCTAATCGGGACACCCCAAGCAACGTTGAACAAAGGCTGACTGCAAACCTCACCTGGAGTCTGAAGCTGTTGGAAAAACTGTCTGTGTACATTAACTTATATGCTGCTGTGCCACTCTTTGCAAATGTCAATGCTAGAAACTTCAGTTTATTTTATAGATTTACGTTTTTATACTTTTCATACTACTATGCAAAAACTCAGGACAGTATTACACTTTTATTATTTCATTTTATGCTTATGTTCATTGGGTGTTTGGTGTTTTAGGGGTGTTTGGTGTTTCAGTGTTGGTGTAAATTTTCATACTTTTATACTATTATGAAAAAACTCAGGACAGTGTTACACTTTTTTACTATTTTATGCTTATGTGTATTAAATGTTTTAGTGTTTAGTGTTTAGATGGTTACTGTTGCACCGAGGGACTGAGAGAAACGCAATTTCGGTCCTGTGTATGTCCTGTACATATTGCAGTTCTGACAATAAAGTTGACTTTGACTTTGACTTAAACATAAAGTCCGGAACACAATGTAAAAATGTGTGCATTTGCTTAAACAAAGCAAAAATAGTGTCTCCAACTGGAAACTGAAGTCTTTCCTTTTCAGAAGGCATCTTCACATCTTTGGGGGGGATAAGAAAAAAAAAAAGTTCACCGGTAGTTGTTTATGTTGCATTTTCTTTTCTTAGGACTCTTCGCACATTTTTCATGGTGGTGTCAGGGCACTTTGCCTTGGTGTAGACTGAAAAAAAAAAAAACAGAAATTACTCCAATGTTATGTTATTCTATCATCAGTGTAATTACTCTCACATCAAACATATCCTTAAAATATGTCTCTAGGTTTCACGAGTGATAAACAATAACTTATTATTAAAGGGAACCACAATTACTTTTAAACATTTGACTTTATTTGATAAACTTTTATTTTAACTGTAAAAATACTGTAGGGTGGTTTAGTTTTGTACATTTTTAAAATATATTTTAATGTGTTAAAATATACACATGTTAAAATATACTTTAAAAATTTACAAAACTAAACACCCTACAGTATTTTTTACAGTCATTGTTTTACAGTTAAAATAAAAGTTTATTATTAAAGTCTAATGTTAAAAGTAATTGTGGTTCCCTTTAAAAAAAAAAAAAAAAGTTATGCTCTCAGATATTTTTGATTTAACAACTACGAATAATACCCGTAACCTGCATTTAACTTTGATTGTAAACTTTTTTTTTTATTATAGAGCACATAACCAAATCCAATCTAATCCATATGGTATCAGTGAATGGCATTTTTAGGTGATTGTATCAGAATCTGCATCATAAACCGTGAGGAGCATGGAACATTACAGTAATTTGTTCATAAAACGAGAAAAACATTAGGAATGTATTTTAGAATGAGTTTTGTCCTACATTCAAACCTATACACTCACCAAGTATCAAGCTTTGTGTTGTCCAAAGGCTTTGACTCCACATCTTTATGAGCCCCCGATTGCCTCCCAGTCAAACTTCAATTGGCCAATAACTCTCTCCCGTAGACGAGCACGGCAAGATCTCCAACCAGCAAGGCTGAGCTGGTCCGTAGAGACTTCACCTTTCGCCTTGGGACTTCTACATCCGGCACAACAGGCACCTGCAAAACACATGGATCTTGTTAACCAAATAATGATTAAACATTTATTTACAGTACAGTATTTGGAAATCTATAGTATATATTCATCTTTGCAATGAATATGCCTAAGTCCGGGTCCTGATGGCATAGGGGGTCGTATTCTTAAGAACTGTGCCCTGCAGCTTGCAGATATCTTCTGTTTTCTTTTTAACAT
>JBBPBX010095895.1:0-13123 GCA_038048925.1 Garcialebias charrua | reverse complement strand
ACAGCAGCAGCTTGAACTGTATCCTGAACTGAACCGGGAGCCAGTGTAGAGAGGACAGGACAGGAGTGATGTGTTCATATTTTCGTGTGTTGGTCAAAAAGCGCGCGGCAGAGTTCTGTACAAGCTGTAAACGGGAGATGGAGGATTGATTAATACCAACATACAAAGCATTACAATAATCAAGTCTGGAGGTCACAAAGGCATGGATGGCCTTCTCCAGATCACCACGGCTGAGAAATGACTTGACTTTAGAGAGCAGACGGAGCTGGAAAAAGCTGGTCTTGACAACAGAACTGATCTGTTTATCAAGCTTTAAGTTGGAGTCAAGCTGCACTCCAAGATTTCTGACCACCGGGTTGAAGTGGGGGAGGGGAAAACCAAAACTGGGACTGGGAAGGATGTTGCTGGTGTCATCAGGTGCACCAAATAAAATGCATTCAGTTTTATCTGTGTTTAGGTGGAGGAAGTTTTGAGAGAGCCAGTGCTTAATGTCATTTAAGCAGTTGACAAGAGTGTTTGAACTGAGTGAGGGGTTGGGAGTGACTGGCAGATAGATTTGTAAATCGTCTGCATACATGTGAAAAGACAGGTTATGACGTGCAATGATTGATCCTAATGGCAGCATGTAAAGAGAGAAGAGGACTGGCCCTAGAATAGATCCCTGTGGTACGCCAGAGGTCAGAGGGGTTGATGAAGAGGAGGACAGATCACCTATCATGACAGAGAAAGTTCTCCCAGACAGGTAAGATTTGAACCACTCAAGCACAGCTCCCTGGAGGCCAACCTGCTGAGACAAACGGTTGATTAGTATCTGATGGTCGACGGTGTCAAAAGCTGCTGAGAGGTCTAACATCACCAGCAGAGCAGGGTTTTTTGCATCCAGAGACAGAAGAATGTCATTCTGCACTTTGAGCAGTGCAGATTCAGTACTGTGACGAGCTCGAAAACCTGACTGAAATTTTTCAAACAGGTTGTTGAGCTCTAGAAAAGATTGAAGTTGAATAAAAACAATCTTTTCTAGGACCTTTGATAGAAATGACAGATGGGAAACTGGTCTGAAATTAGAGAGAGCTGTAGGATCTAGGCCTGGTTTTTTGAGAAGAGGCCTGACCACAGCATGTTTGAAAGCAGATGGCACAAAACCTGAAGATAGACAGCTGTTAATAAATGACAAAACACAAGGACCAATTACATCAAAAGACTGTTTGAATATTTTTGATGGAATGATGTCCAGAGAACAGTTTGTTGGTTTCATCTGCTGAACCACCTTGGTGAGGTTAGGCAGTGAAACCAGGTCAAACTGGTCAAAAACAGCTGTGGTTATTGCAGATGCACATGATTGGACAGTGTTGGATGGACTGACAATGTTCTGCCTGATAGAGTCTATTTTGTTGTCAAAATAGCTCTGAAAGTCATCGCAGGTAGACTGTGTGGCAGTTTTCAGAACATTGACATATGGATTGATAACAGACTGGAGTGTGTTGAATAGCGTTTTCGGCCGGTTGGAGCTGGTGGTGATTAAATTGGAGAGGTACTGTGACTTGGCCTGCTTCACGGCATTTTGATAATCACAGAGACAGTCTCTCAGTATTCCCTGAGATACATGAAGCCGGTCGCACTTCATTTTCGCTCTGCTTTCCTGCAACGTTGTCGAAGAGCTCGCGTCGTTTCGTTGAGCCATGGTGATGGTCTGTTTTTTGAAGATGCCTGTTTGAGAGGAGCGATGGAGTCCAAGATCGTTGTGCAGGTGTGATGGAAGGAGGTGATGAAGTCCTCAGGATGTAGAGATGGGTCCAGGCTGACAGCAGAGCAAAATCAGTGCTCTTAAAGGCATCAGTGAACTGACTTGGGGTGGATGGGGTGATGGAGCGGCAGAGACGTGCTGGGAGAATAGCCTTCGGTGCAGGAGAGGTGAAAAATTCAAATAATATGGGAAAATGGTCTGAAATACAGGTGTCCAGGATCTCCACAGCAGGTATTTGAAGGCCGTGGGAGATAATTAAATCCAGTGTATGACCCTGACTGTGCGTGGCCCCCGAGACCGACTGCGACAGGTTAAAAGAGTCCAGAAGGTCCTGAAACTCACATCCAAGCTGATTACTTGGGCAGCAGATGTGTGCGTTGAAGTCTCCACAGAAAAGCCAAGAGTCAAACTTTGGCAGCAGGTCAGCCAGTAGTTCTGAAAACTCACTGAGAAAGTTTTTATTGTATTGTGGAGACCGATAAAAGAGGCCACACAGCAGAGGTTTAGCAGATTCCAGCACAAAAAACATGCTTTCAAAACTGTTGTAGTTTTTCTGAGGCAACATGCGGCATTTGAACGCATCACTGAAGACTGCAGCCAGCTCTCCCCCTCTTCCAGCCCCACGCGGTGCGCTCAGATAAAAAAAACCAGGTGGAAGGAGTTCTGAGAAGCAGCTGTTGTCTCCTGTTTTCTGCCAGGTTTCAGTGATCAGGAACAGATCCAGACGATGAGTTGAGATCAAATCACTTAATATAAAAGTTTTATTTGTGATCGATCTGGCGTTAAACAGTGCTACACGGGTTGGAACGCAGCCAGTTACGTCACTCTCAGCTCGAGCGAGCGGGCGGAGGTTCTGTTTAACGCAGCCTCGCTTCTTTGTCCTTACGGGAGGACAAGATGGATACTGATCGCTGACGTCATGATTGACAGCAACAAGGCATCTATGGCGACGAGCGAAGGAACGACGGACATCAAAGACGCTGAATTCAGGAGGTAAGTCAGCCGTCGGCGTGTTGTGAGACGAGAGATACTTTTTAAACCTCACCAGCACGCCTGCCCTCGTTCCGCGTCTTCTGCGTCGCTTGTTGCGTGGCAACGTGGTCGCGTTGCGTTGTAGGTACGCTGGAACAGACGCCAAGAAAGGTGGAGGTGGAGGAGGCTTAAAATGTCCATATTTGCCAGTAGCCGGTGTGTTGATCAGCGAGTCTTGGAGACTTAGAAGAGTTGTGCGATCATAGACCAGAAGCGAGGATGCATCGTCGATGAAAAAAAAAGGCAGAACACGAACAGCAGTAAAAAGTTCAGGAGAGGAGTTAGATAGCAAGCCATAACAACCGGCGCCATCATCTATCTGAAAGCTTTTTCTTCACATCAGTGTTTCAAGAACATTGCATTTTGTTAACATTTTTAGGGACGTTTCTTGTGAACCCGAGTGTATTATGATTTCTTCTTACAGATGAAAATATTTTGTTTCGAATAACAAATCTCATGACCCATCATTGTGACTCCAGTTCTGTTGTCTTTACATTGGCTCCTGACACACACAAGCCCCCCAAAGGGCTCTTGGAACCTGATTAGCTTGTAGGTGGAAGTTTGGACAAACCAGGGCACTTAGAAGATATAGTAAGGGCATTTATAATGTGTATTTTATTTTAATTTGTTATAACAATTTTGCATATCACAAGGCCGCAATTTCCTGAAATCCCTGGAATCTGAGGAATGACCTACAATTGCATTATTCTAGTTTCTTTATTTCCTTTAGCTTTTTTTTTGTATAATATGTGCCACAAACGACAAGTGACTTGTTCAATTCTTCAGTTCACATGAGCTCAGAAAATCTTATTTACCAGATTTAAGTCATTAATTGGGGACTACCTGATGGCAGCCCTATTATTATCCACGTGAAAAGGGTCTTACTCTTCTATCAACTGAACAGTGATGTAAATACCCCCCGATAATTTTATATCAAAACAACTGGCTTAGCACTGTGATGTGCGCGGAAGCTAACGTTAAACCGCTAACTGAAAAGACGGCTGTCACTCAGTCTGTTTCACATGTCTTTGTCTCCTTCCAGTTGAAGTTGCATCGACCAATCACGTCTTGTCACGTGTACTAGTAAGCCAATAGCATGCCTAATGGACTTTTTGAGACACTCCCACAACGGACAGAAACAAGCTTGGGAATTTTGTTTACGGATTTAAAGTTGGCGAAACCTATTTTAGCGGAAGCTAATTCTGCTAATGGGTTCTAAAGTTAGCAAAAACACTAATCTGCTAAAAGAAAAAATAGTTTCTCTATTAGCTGTTAGCGGATTAGCAGAACTGTGCCTACCAAAAACTTCACTAAGTCAAGTGCAAAAATCAGAACGTTTAAAGAGGTGGCTTAACACATCCTGGTTATGCTAGTTTCCCCTTTTCTCCTGTTTGACTCAAGTAAGAAAGCTTTTAGCTCAGCTCTTTTCCTAAAAAAGAAATAAATGAAAAGAAAATAATGTTGTCAAATTTATCATCTTGACAATAATCAATAATTGTATCATTTGGAGGCTTGTGTGAGGACTCACTTGTTGGTCTCTTCTAATTGTTGGATCTTTCTCTGAAGCTTGAGGTTTTGGGCATTGCAGGCAGACATCCTGCAGAAAGAGACACAAGATAAATAAATGGAATAAAGAGAGAAGGGTAACAAATATTGTTTTGTTATTGAGATGTGCCTCCCTGTTTTGCCATTATCCATCTGACTCTTATCACAAACAGAAGGAGACTAAACTTTTTCAAACAGTTAATCATGCCCGCGTCCTGTGGAATCCCAACAATAAACCTAAGGGGATCTTCGGAGGACATATTAACATCCGGAGCATCATATCTAAGTCTGAACAGATTAAACATTTACTGACGGATTCAAACCTGGACTATCTCTGCCTCACAGAAACGTGGTTATGTCCTACAACTCCGTTATCTGTGTTCACTGTTTCTGGATATAAAACTTATAGACGCGACAGGGGGGAGGGGAGGGGTGGAGGGGTTCTGATATATGTCAAAGAGAGTTTCCAAAGTAATGAAATCAATATAAAGAACGATGAATTAGAATGTGTAGGAGTTACAATTACGCTTTCTCCTGAAATGTCTTTTGTTGTAATTTCCATTTACCGCCCCCCAAATGCCACAAGCACATTTTTTACAGAACTATCTAAAATGCTTAAAATGGTTGAAGGAAAAGAGGTTCTACTAATGGGAGATATGAACCTAAACTGGGTTGATAAAGCACGCAAAAAGAACCTTAATGAAATAATGAAATCTTTCCAGATGAAACAGATCATAAATAAACCCACAAGAATAACAAAAACTTCTCAAACACTCATAGACTTAATCTTTACAAACAAACCGGAAAGGATAATGAAAACATATAATTTAATAACTGGATTATCTGATCATAACCTTACACTAGTTGTCAGAAAATTAAATAAAACAAGATACAGGGACCAAAATCAACCAAAAAATACTCAAAACTTATATTTTATCTCAAAGAAGGATTCGTCTCTATTGGAAAATGAATTAAAGCAAACAAACTGGAATGATATAATAGAAAACAAGTCATGTGAGAAAGCATGTAATGATTTAACATCAATCTTAAAAAATATTTTATTAAAATACACAAAGACGAAAAAAATAAAACAAAAAAAACAAAGCTTGCCATGGTTCAATAGTGAACTCTGGGAATTGATGAAGAAAAGAGATGCCTCATTAAAAAAGTTTATCAAAACTAGATTAACTACTGACCATTTAATATATCGAAGTCTGAGAAATAAAGTCACCACATTACTTAGAAAAACAAGGGCCAACTTTTTCCTTAATCTAATTAAAGATGCAAAAGGAAATAGTAAATTGTTGTGGAGAAACATTGATAAATTTCTTGGAAATGAAAAAAACACTCGACATGACGTGCAGCTTAAAATAAATGATACTATTCAAAATGATGATGTAACCTTAGCAATATGTTTCAATGAATATTTTATTAATTCTGTTCAACGACTGGCTCAGCTGTTTCCGGCACCTTGCTCTTTCCATTCTCTGGTCTGTGATGCATCTGCCTTTAGTTTAACACCTGTTAATGATGCAAAAGTGGAAAGGATTATTGGACAACTTAATAATAGCAAAGCAAAAGACCTGTATGGGTTAGATAGTATATTTCTAAAAACACATAAGGACAGTCTAATCCCAGTGTTGACAAAAATAATAAATCAGTCTATTAGAGATGGTATATTTCCCGATGCATTAAAAACTGGCATTGTCACGCCCATATATAAGTCTGGAGACAAACTAGAGGTCAGTAACTATCGACCGATTACCATCCTCCCCGTCATCTCAAAAGTCTTTGAAAAGGTCGTAGCAGAGCAACTAATTGAACACCTTGAAACCAAAGCTTTTTTAAATCCTTTGCAATTTGGTTTCAGAAAAAAATACTCAACAGAGACGGCTTGTTCCTACTTCCTTGAAGAAATTAAATCAAAGCTAGACCAAGGAGGTGTAGTGGGCGCCGTGTTCCTAGACCTGCGAAAGGCTTTCGATACTGTTTCCCACAGCATTTTAATAAGCAAACTATCAAATTATGGACTGTCTCGTCAGACAATAAACTGGATTACATCATACCTAAGTGGCAGGAAACAATGTGTTCGAGTAAATCACACACTGTCCCCCTTTCAAGACTGCACCATGGGAGTTCCGCAGGGCTCTATTTTAGGGCCGCTGCTTTTTAGTCTATACATCAATGATCTCCCCTCAATGTGTGATATTAATATCATCATGTATGCGGACGATACTGTTTTGTTCACTCATGGAAAAAATATAACAGAAGTGGCCACAAAATTGACAGGAGAATTGAAAAAGGTTGCTGCCTGGCTACAAAACTGCTGTCTCACATTAAATGTAGAAAAGACAGTTGCAATGTACTTTACAAACAGAAATAAATGTTTGGATTATCCTGATATCCATATAAATGGGGAAAAAATAAAAAATGTAAACAACTTTACCTATTTAGGTGTTACCCTTGACTCAAATTTGAATTTTAGAGACCATGTAAAGAAACTGCGCAACTCTTTAAAATTTAGTCTGGTGAACTTCAGGTACATACGAGGATCTCTTACTACTGAGGCATCATATATGTACTTAAACTCTATGATTTTCTCGCGTTTTCTGTATTGCATGACTAGCTGGTCACAGGCTAGTAAAACAGCTCTAAAGCCTCTTGAATCAATGTTCAAAAGTGCAATAAAAATTCATGATAGGAAATCCAGACAATATCACCACTGTCATATTCTTTTCAAATATGATCTTTTAAACTTTGACAATTTAATATTTCATGCAAATATTTGTCTACTTTTTAAAATCATCCATGGTATGGCTGCTCCTCCTCTAAGAAGGTTTGTCATATTGAACTCAGAAAAAACAACTCGAGTCACAAGGGCGACCTCTAGAGGAGAGTGCAGCATCCCTAAATGTAGGACCTCTTTTGCTAAATCCGTCTTTTCTGTTGTTGCCATGAGTCAGTGGAATATTCTGCCTACTGAGATTATAAAATGTACAAGTTTCCCAACGTTTGCACATCTGACAAGGAAATGGCTTTTATCAAAGCAGGTTTGCACCCACCAGTGATGACTGTGTGTGAGTGAAAGTACAGTTTGTAGGTTTGTTTGAAGAAGTGTGATTATGTATATATGATGTGTATGTGTGTGTGTGTGTGTGTGTGTGTGAGTGTGTGAGTGTGTGTGCGTGTGTGTGTGTGTGTGTGTGTGTGTGTGTGTATGTGAACAAACTGGTAGTGCGTGTGTGTGTGAGAGAACTGGTGAAATTTTGAAAGTTTTTTATGTATGGTATATTTGAGGGGCGAGGTATGATATGTATGTATATATTGTGTCTGTATTTGTGTTTAATGGTTTTCTCATCCACTTACAAAAATCCGTTACTCTTGTTAAACATCAACCTGTCCGGGGACTACAGGCGGAAATTAGTATTATTACTATAACCTGGCACAATGCATCTTTCCTGTTTTTGTAGGTCAATGTATTGTTGTGCACTGTCCCTGAGAAAACAAATAAATCATCATCATCATCATCAGTGTTTCTGAAGCACAACCCATTATGACCCTCAGCTGATAATAATATCCGGTTGATTCGCTCCGTTTGCAGCTGGTTTAATCATAAACAAATGTTGCTGACTCTGCTCAACAGCAGCGACAATCTCAGTCCATTGTGAAACTTTTTGTTATTAGAGCTCAAGCCTAAATGAGTTAATAAAAAATATACTATTAAAGCTCCTATTCACGGATTAAAAATAAAACACACATGTGGTTTTTTGTGACCCTTTTCAGGCAATGCCTCAATTACAACTGATTAATTGTGCACGCTATTCACAAAAGGTTGAAAAGCATCTGTCCTCAGATTTAAAATATAAAATTAAACGTCCTTTATGTGTGTAGGCATTCAAAGCAAAATATATTTAATTAGGGGTGCCAAAGCATAAGCACTGAAGCACTCTTATTCTGTTAACATTAGCTCCTTTGTGTTTTTTTGTCAACCAGCTTTGAAATTATACATGCAAATTATGCACTCAAAAAGGAATAATGTGCTGTGACTTTAATAGTTGTGCGTCACACAACGTGGACTCAATTTACAAAAAAAGGAGGACAAAAATATAATGGATATAATTTGGATTTTGTTAAAACACATGACCCACCCAGTCTTCTTTGGAGCTTTTTAACTCAAACGTATTTCAGAGAAACGTCATTCAACGTTTAAACAAGTCACAGAAATATGGACTTTATGTGTCTGAACTGGCATTTTAATATATTTTACAGTTTTTGCTCATTTGCTGTTTAAGTTTGATGACTTTTACAGAGTTTTACACTGAAAACTTTAGGATCTGACTTGTTTTCAGACAGCGGCTGCTCATTTGAGGCTTACTTCAGTTATTTACTGTCTGCTTCCCACTAACTTGGCTGTCAGGGAGTGACAGACAGGTATGTGTTTACCACTGTGACCACAAGCCACTGGCAGCAGCGTTAACCTTTATTAGATCTTAGTTCTTTTGCGCTTCTTATATACTTTATATATAGTAGTCCCTCGCTATTTTGTGGGTCAACTTTCGCGGACTCGCTCTTTCGTGGTTTTTCAAAGTAAGACAGTACATGAGAAAAATATTGTACATGACACACGATTGTCAACTTTAATATTACTCACATGATTGGGACAGTACGGGATACTGAACAGGAAAAAGTTTACAAAAAAATAAAATACTTTGGACAGGTGCCGCCATTTTGTAGTTTTCTCTCAATAAGCCTATGGATCCCCGCTCATAACGACTACATTTCTCAGAAGCCAACAGTGCCCTACCCAGAAGCCCCAGACATATTCTCATTGTACATCGGTACAATGATAATAAAGCTTATTCTGATTCTGTTGCCTTCTGCTGAAATACTAGAGGGAAAGTTTTGATCTGATTGGAAAAAGTTCTGTCCTTATTCATAGTGACTTCAGCATGCAGCGGATGCAGAGAGCCGCACAGAACCCACCATGAACTGGACCAGAACTGGAGCAGAACCGGACCTCCAGACCCATCGGTGAATCTGAGAGCTACTAGCTGACCCACAAGGACCTCAGAGTGGGGACATACCGCCGTAGGCCCGGCACTCTCTCCGGAGCCCATCGGGAACTTTTCATCCAGACCTGGACTCAATCGGACCACCTCCAGTCCCATGCCAGCCACCCAAATTCCCCACCCTGAAAAAATATGCTTCGGTGCTCAAGGGCTGCACAGAACCAAAGCAGAACTGGACCCCCAGATTCATGGATTAACCTGAGAGCTGCTAGCTGAACCATGAGGACCACCAAGCCCATACAAGCCGCCCGGAGAAACAGCACTCCCTCTGGAGCCCACCTCCTCTACCCGGGCCAGAGAGACAAACAGAATGACAAGGTAGGTCTGCCAAAACAGACCAAGTTGGACTGGAACCGAGTCGCTGCTGTTCTGCAGAGCTGGTGAGTATAATTTAGTAGCTACATATCCAGTACTGTATGTATGTTGTTAATATGTGGGGGGTGTTAGTTTCCGATTTACATATGTTGGCGCGTGTCAATGGCTTGTCCTGTTATAACTGCTCCCCCTCACTGTCTCCTAACTCAATTGATAAAGCTTTTCGGATGAGAAGCGAAACGTCTTGTTTGTTACAAATAAAGTCCAGTTGTTCTGTATTGAACGTCTTTTTTGATGTTGTTAAAATGACACAGGTTTAAGATTTAGAACATTGCAAGAGTGTGGGAAGGGAAGGGTTTATAAATAGTGGTGCACGGATTGCTGTTTTCTGGCTGATCACAGATTTCTAAAAAGTCTGACATGCCAAATCCGATTTTGGCTGATACCGATTTTGTTTTGTAAGCGACAATGTCAGGTATCATAAGGTCACAATGCACTTTTTTATGGAAAAACATACCCTTGAACAATATCCTAGAAACAATACAGACTTGTTTTAACTGGCCATGATGTAGTGCTCTGAAATATAAATTGAAGTTCAGATAATTATTGTTCAAACAAAACACAAAATCGTAAAAAATCGGGTTCTCATCAAGTATCGGACAATTTCCGATTTTGCAAAATTAAGGAAATCGGGGCGCCGTTAACGAATGATACACAGATTATTATCGGTGCACCCCTATTTATAAAGCCTTAAAATATATAAAGACTTTGTACTAAAATAAATATATCGTCCTTACTGTACTTTGCCGTTTTTCACTTATTGCGGGGGGTGGGTGTTGTCCAGAACGTAACCCCCGCAGTACACTTATGACTACTATATTAAACTGTAGGCATTTTCCTTAATTTAGATTATTACAAATTTATGAAGGAATTTTGGGCAAATGCTGCATTTGCACCTTTCGGAATATCTTCAGAAATGTTTTAATTTGTTTCACTACAAGTGCCATTCGCAGCACACACAGATGATGTGAGGGCTGCAGAAGAAGAGGAACAATTAACCAGAACGTGTGTTCATTAGGGACGAAACAAAGATAAATGGCGTCACGGCTGCACTCAGCTGCACATTCTGTATTGTTTGTGGAGGGGTGATGAGGTGGAAAAGCCAAAAAGTGGGAGGTGTGCAGTTTTATTGGTAAATCTGCTGGCTGGCTGTATAGTAGAAATCATTCGCTATACAGCCTGGAGACAGAGAGGGTGGAAAATGTCTAAACTGAGCTAAATCCCAGCTAAAGCTTCAGCTCCTTTGGTGTGACGTGTTGCATCATATTGAGGATTTTTCTTGAACCTTCCAGCAGCTGCAACACAGACACTTGGGTGCTCTGATGTGCTGCTGGATGTAATTGTGTTTGGGCACTTTTCAAACGCTGCAGGGTAACTTTCCACACACAGGTAAGTTTGACTCAGCAAACTGCATATTCCCCCCAAAGAATGAGTCATAAACTGGTTATCTGACAGATTTTAAAAGTTCAGGCCGCTGCTCACTGGTGGCCTTCTGTGGCATTAAATGTTGTGGCATTTAAAAAAATGTAGTGCTGCGTATCAAAATGTCCCACAGTTCTTATCTTTCTATGATGTGACAGTTTAGTGAAGGAGCTGACACATTTTCTCCTCTGAATCGATGTTGCATGCTGTCACAGCTAATAGAGGTAATACTGTAAGAGAGACACAGTCATCAAAGTCAAAGTCAAAGTCAACTTTATTGTCAGATCTGCAATATGTACTGTACAGGACATACACAGGACCGAAATTGCGTTTCTCTCAGTCCCTCGGTGCAACAGTAAACATCTAAACATTGAAACACTGAAACATATAATAATTGACATAAGCATAAAATAGTAAAACTAACACTGTCCTGAGTTTTTTTGCATAGTGGAATAAGAGTATGAAAATTTACACCAACTCTAAAACTAAAACATTAAACATTTAATGAACATAATACTGTCCTGAGTTTTTGCATACTAGTATAAAAAAAGAGTATAAAAAGTATAACTAAAATAAACTAAAGGTTTCTAGCATTGACATTTGCAAAGTGGCAAAGCAGCGTATGAGTTAATGTACACAGTATATGTATGAGGTAGTAGTTGATGTTGTTATAGAGGCAAAAAGTGGCATATGCAGTAAGGCACATTGGGCATCCCTAAATAAGACCGTTCAGAGCACATTGTATATGTATCAGCAGTGGTGTAGATATTAGAGTAGTGTAAATGTAAACAGTAGTAGTTACATGTAAGCAGTAGTAATAAAAGTAAACAGTATTAATAAATGTAAACAGAGAATGTAAACAGTATTATGATTATAGGCAGTGATGTAATACAAACATTAGTGCAAGTATGAGAAGTAGTGCAAACTGTATGAGCACATGACCGAGAGTTTAGTGAATAACCCGTTTGATGACACAGAGTCCAGTGTTAAAATCTTTGTGTTGTGTGGTAATGTGTGAGAAAGTTTTAGTGTTAAGGCAGTTCAAATGGGAGGGGGGGCAGAGCAGGCAGAGTGTTTAGCATCCTGACTGCCTGATGAACAGAGCTGTCTCTCAGTCTGCTGGTTCGAGCCTGGAGACTCCTCAGTCTCCTCCCTGATGGCAGCAGTCTAAAGCGGCTGTGTAGTGGGTGTGTGGGATCACCTGCCATGCGGTGGGCTTTCCGAGTGAGGCGTTTGCTGTGTAAGTCCTGCAGTGAGGGGAAGGAGGTGCCGACTATCTTCTCAGCTGCTCTCACAATGCGCTGGAGGCTCTTGCGGCAGGATGCAGTACATGCACCAAACCACACAGTGATGCAGCTGGTCAGGACACTTTCTATGGCACCTCTGTAGAAGGTGCTCATGATGGGGGTTGAAGCTCCAGCCCTTTTCAGCTTGCGGAGAAAGTAGAGACGCTGGTGAGCCTTCTTTGCCAGTGCTGCAGTGTTCCTGCTCCAGGACAGGTCCTTTGAGACGTGCACTCCCAGGAACTTGGTGCTGTCTACTCTCTCCACTGCGGTGCTGTTGATGGTCAGAGGGGCATGTTGGGCATCCTTCTTCCTGAAGTCCACAACAATCTCCTTTGTCTTCTCCACGTTGAGAGTGAGATTGTTGTGTCCGCACCACAAGGCCAGGCGGCTCACCTCGTTCCTGTAGTCCGTCTCATCGTTGTTGCTGATGAGACCCACCACTGTTGTGTCGTCCGCAAACTTGATGAAGTGGTTGGAGCTGTATGATGGTGTGCAGTCGTGTGTTAGCAGGGTGAATAGAAGGGGGCTCAGCACACATCCTTGTGGGGCCCCTGTGTTCAATGTGATGGTGCTAGATGTGTTACTCCCGACTCGTACTGTCTGTGGTCTCCCGGTCAGGAAGTCTAGCAGCCAGTTACACATTGAGGTAT
>JBBPBX010095894.1:0-13123 GCA_038048925.1 Garcialebias charrua | reverse complement strand
ATATCTGTAAAACTGTCTGACGTATAGCCCTTTTTGTGTTTCGTAAACTCAGTTGGCTCCAACAGCCATCTTGAATCAAGTTGACTACAAAATGTAATCAGATATAGATGTATATCCAATAATTACTTTCTGTAAGTGTCATTAAAATCCATCAAGTTATTCATGAGATATTTTACCAACAGACACATGCAGCGTGCAGCTGCTGAGGTCTCAGAGGGTGGCGTGCAAATCCATTGTGTATTGCAAAAGGCAGTGCTTCTTTGACATTAAGGTGCCACTCGGCACCAAAATTTTGAGAAATCACCCTCGTTTGAGTCATCGCTCCTTAATGTCATCTGAGCTTTTCTATTTATAGTTTGTGGGGGCATCTACTGCAGCTTGCAAGATGAAGAAGGGAACAAATCAGCTTCCTCAGATTTCAAAATATTTTTGTTAAGTGTCTGCAGCACCCTCTAGTGGGCAGTTTGGAATTGGCAACATTTCACTTCCACTGTTTTAGAAGAAATAAATTCCTAAACAGCTGTATTCTGGGGGTTTTAGTGACACCGGGGTTCAGTTAACATTTCTGCAGTCAATAAGAGACAAGCAGCTCTGGAGGAACATAACCACTGCCTGCACCGAGGACTGACTTCAAAGAGTGCACGGCCTCCCCTCAGCAGTGATGCACACCCTTCAGAGTGATGAGATCGCAAAAAGACAACAGATTCTTCCTGAAAACGCTCTTCGATGTCACAAAACAGATCTGATTCACTTTGGGATTTGACACCAGGATGAGCTTATTTTGTTTCTTTCGCAGGAGGACTTCAAGCAAAAAAATGAAAAGCGCTTTTAAATAGTTTTGCGACACCAGAATGTGCAGATGTGGATCTTTTGTTTCAGACAAAACCAGTCAATGATGAGATACACTGACTGGCCCAAAAAACAAAAAAAAAGTTGCTGCCTGGATTAAACTTATCAAATAGGTACGAGCCTCCTATTGGATAATTACTGCATGGGCAATTATCTTTCACATGGGCAACAAGTTATTTGACTCCAACTGGTGCAATGAGTTGCTTCTCATTTCTTAAACAACCATGTTGAAAGACACATCGCGTGGTCGTGGAAAAGATGTCAGTCTGTTTGAAAAGGGTCAAATCATTGGCATCAATCTAAGGAGATTGCAGAAACTACTAAAACTGGGTTAAGAACTGGCCAACGCATTATTAAAAACTGGAAGGATAGTGGGGACCCATCGTCTTAGAGCAAACTTATTTTAGCATACAATGTTATATGATTATGTAAATAAATTCTAAACAAAAAATACAATTATTTGTTACTCTGGAAATTATATCCTATATTTAAAGGAAAAAAAAGTATGGTGAAGTACAGAATAATATTGTAACAGTGTGATGGTGAGACATTAGCCCATTTGTGTGGATGTAACTGCAGCCATCACATCAGGGTAAGAAGAGAGGCAGGTGAAGTGATGCAACCTTCATGCCTAGTCGTCAATGCAAGATCCTGGTGAAAAATTAATGCAACACTGGATGGAAATGGATCTAGTGACATTGCAGAAGCTTATTGAAACAATGCCACAGTGAATGCATGTAATCAAAGCTAAAGGCGGTCCAACGAAATGTTAGTGTGACCCTTTGTTGTTGTTTTTTGGTGGCAACATATTTTTTTTTTTGGCCAGGCAGTGTGGTTTGCATTAGCAAGTAAAAATAAGAATTAATACGGATATGTATTCTAAAGCACATACGTATGTCAAACTCAAGAGTCACGGGCCAAATCTGGTCCCCACAAGATGATAATTTAAATGTAAAATATTGTATCTCTTCTAAATTTGTATTTAAAACTGATAAATACATCATTTAGTGTAGACTTCTCTTGGCAGCTGGCTAACTCTGAAGTCAGAAAGACGGCTGGATCATTCTGTCATTACTGATTCTGATGTGGACAGAGCAACAGAACATAAAATGAGACAGATCAAACTCTTGTTCATGAACCTGCAACCAAGAAAATATATCAGGTACCTGACTCGAGTTAATGTCTCAGCTGAAAGTGGCTCGGACAAAGTTTTTACATTTTAGCTCCTTTTGGTAGCTGAGTTCAACACGAGGCTCCGATGGTAGAGCTCCATTTTAAATTGGGTTAGCTTCAAAACACAGATGTTAGCCTCCAGCAACAGGTGATAATCAGAAGACGATTTTCAATTCAAGTGATTAGAAAAAGTCGTGAAATTTCAAGAGCAGCTGCAGGTTTCGAAATGAAACTCCTAAAAGTGACCTCCGCACTTCACGCCACCTGATTGGTGTGATCGGTGATGGAGCCCGAACCTGCTCCGTGTCAGAGCTTCTTCTCCATCATCATCATTATCATTATCTTGGCTCAGGCGGTCAAGTCCTGAGCAGGGAGGGAATGAAGTGCAATGGGGACAGCCAGAAAGCGTTATAGGTTTAAAAAGGCAAATAAATACATGAAAAGACAGCGACAAAGACCACAGCAGATGAGAGAAACAGTGGATGAAGTGTGTGTGGGGGGGTCTCTTGATGGAGAGAACGAACAGGGGGGTGCAGCCTTGATGAAAATAAACAGTGGAGCTCAAAAGGAGGCAGAGGCTGAACGGATTGGAGGTGATGATGAGTGAAGAGCTGTACAAAGTACATCTATGGGAAAGGTTTTAATGAGGCACACGTCTGTGTGTGTGTATGTGTGTGTTCTCAACTGTTTCATAGACACACTCAAAATCTGCAGCAAAACTACGCCGAACTTCCTGTCTCCATGTGGGTGGTGGTGGATTTCTGAAAGTGTGGACAGGCAGAAAAGTTGATCGAGGGAAGATGATGCAAACGGGAACAACCAAAAGCTGATTAACCGTAAAGAAACACAAAGAAAAGTGGATTTAAAAAAAAAGATAGCAGTCCTTCTCAAGCTGCTGCTGTGGGCTGCACGTTGCTGCAGGAAGCCTTACAAAAAATAGGCATGAATTAGAAATGATTCGCCAGAAGAGCATTTCAGTGTCATCAGATTTAACGTGTGGGGGGTAAAATCAACTGTCGTGGAGCAGACACAAACAAATGATAAAAATCCATGATATTAAATTTAAAACGGACTCTTTCAATACAACGAATAGAACCGTGGATTGCTAAAAGTGGAGTTGATATTGCCACTTTTCTCGTGCTTATGAAAAATACCACAAACAAACCTGTACTTTTCTGATGTAAGAGTGATACCAACCTCTTTGGCTTTGAGTTTTGGATAGTTTTATGTTGTACAGGTCATATTTCGTAATGAAATTCCTTCCTCAGGGCTCAGTCTTAGGCCCCCTCCTCTTCACACTATACCTGCTCCCTCTTGGCTCCATTCTTAGAAAATATGGGATCTCCTTTCATTGTTATGCGGATGATACGCAGATTTATGTCCCGCTTCAGAAAAAGGACTCCAACTCTCTGGCCCCTCTGTTTTCATGTCTGGAGGACATCAAAGCCTGGATGGCTGTGAACTTTTTAAAGTTTAATGAGGGGAAGACTGAGGTGATGGTTTTTGGAAGCTCAACTGAGACTCCCAAGGTCAATGTTGGTTCCTTGGCTCAATACATCAGACCTATTGTTACAAACCTGGGGGTCAAGATCGATGCAGGACTAAAATTTGAAAACCACATCAGAGCAGTTGTTAAAACTAGTTTTTTCCACCTGAGGCAGCTGGCTAAGGTGAAGCCAATTCTTTCCAAGCAGAATTTTGAAACAGTAGTTCACGCCTTTGTGACCACACGACTGGACTACTGTAACGCACTCTATATAGGAATCAGTGATTCCTGTATCTCTCAGCTTCAGAGGGTACAGAACGCCGCTGCACGACTTTTAACTGGCACACGAAAGTTTGACCACATTACTCCTGTTTTAACCTCCCTGCACTGGCTGCCCATACATTACAGGATTCATTTTAAAGTTCTTTTATTTGCTTTTAAAGCGCAAAATGGTCTTGCCCCGCCCTATCTGTCCGAGTTGCTGCAGCCATACGCACCCTCTCGATCCCTCAGGTCATGTGATCAGCTGCTCCTGAGTGTCCCAAAGACAAAACGCAAGCTCAGAGGAGACCGTGCTTTTGCTGTGGCAGCTCCTAAACTGTGGAACAACCTTCCCTTGAACATCAGACAGGCCTCTTCCCTGTCTGTTTTTAAATCTCTTCTTAAAACCCATCTCTTCTCCCTGGCCTATGACACCATCTGCGATGTTGACTTTTAATAATTTTAGTCGCTTGTTTTATCTGAGTGTATGTTTCCTCAACTTTTATTATGTGACTTTTATTTATTTTAATTATTTTATTACCTGATTGTGATTGTTTTGTTGTGTGTACAGCACTTTGGTCCTGTAGGTGTTTAAAGTGCTCTATAAATAAAGCTGGTATGGTATGGTATGCATAAAAAAAAAAAAAGATTAAAACAAGCAAATGAAAAGAGGTCAACTGCTCTGATAAAAACAGGCCTGAAAGACGGACAGAGCAGCACTGTTTCCTGCGTCTTCCCGTGGCCTTAAGGCTTCGTATAAGTATCCTCAGAGCAGCAGGAGGCCTTTAATTGTACTCTTAACTCTCAGCTGGAAATAAAGCGAGTCATGCTGACCCAAACAAGGTTAACGATCGCTGAACAACCATGGGATCATACGGCGCTGGTCCCATGAGGTAAGGATATCACCATAAAACAGTTTACAGCATTACGTGGCCTTTCAACAGATAATCAATAACGAGCCATTAGGGTAAGCTAATGAAGACGGAAATGAGAACACCTGATGCTCTCAGGAAAAGCTTCTCGATGACCTAAATGAAGATCGTAGAATAGTTCGAAACTACTTTAACAAAAATTATATACAGTATATACTGACGCATCCATTTCTATCTAAATCCATGGTGATATAATGGTGAACCATAAAGCATAAATGTCTAAACTTTTAATCTTAGAGATGCAAACCTCAAAGGATTGTTTAGCAGCAAGGCCCTGTTCAGATCTTGCACTAACGTCTGCCTTGTGTGGTCCGGTTGCAGATGGTTAGCTCTGACCATGAGCATGCACACCTGGCAGTTAAATGTTAATTGTTGCAATTGGATGAAGTAATTAGTGCTGCATGGAGATATACGCAGCCACATGACCCACTGAGCTGTCAACCCCCCAAAGCTTACAGTGGTGATATAATGGTGAACAGTGGGTCCTTTCTGCTCTAAAACAACCGGAACATTAGCAAAAATAAACTCCACCCCTAACCCTGAGACGTCCAGGTAATTGCTGCTTGTGTGGTGCCACGTCAGCTCAATCGGAGCTCTTACATCAAGGATTAGGGTGAATGGTGTTTAGACAAATATACATGTGAATAAAAGCAGCCCATAGCACCTACGGAGCAAAGATGTTTTCACTGAGGCTGTTCAGGCCTGTATTTTACGGTGGCTGTGAGGTATAAATGAACGTTTGAAAAAATTGAATTACATTTGAAAAAACAGAATTATGTTCAGCCAAAGCAGAAGTGGCCAGAATCACATTTGGAAACAAAACAAAACAAAAAAAATAAAAAATAAAAATAAATAAATGAAAATAAATAGTGGTGTTCTGTTATTGGACTTCTGTGCTCGTCATGGATTGTCCATAACGAACACCATGTTTAAGCATAAGGGTGTCCATATGTGCTCTTGGCACCAGGACACCCTAGGTCGCAGTTCGATGATCGACTTTGTTGTCGTCTCATCTGATCTGCGGCCGCATGTCTTGGACACTCGGGTGAGGAGAGGGGCGGAGCTGTCTACTGACCACTACCTGGTGGTGAGTTGGCTCCGATGGTGGGGGAGGATGCCGGTCAGACCTGGCAGACCCAAACGTATCGTGAGGGTCTGCTGGGAACGTCTGGCAGAGTCTCCCGTAAGACGGAGCTTTAACTCCCACCTCCGGGAGAGCTTTGAACACGTTCCGAGGGAGGCGGGGGACATGGAGTCCGAGTGGGCCGTGTTCCGCGCCTCTATTGTCGAGGCAGCTTATCGGAGCTGTGGCCGCAAGGTTGTTGGTGCCTGTCGAGGTGGCAACCCTCGAACCCGGTGGTGGACACCGGCAGTGAGGGATGCTGTCAGGCTGAAGAAGGAGTCCTATTGGGCCTTTTTGGCTTGTGGGACCCCGGAAGCAGCTGATAGGTACCGGCAGTCCAAGCGGCATGCGGCTCGGGTGGTTGCTGAGGCAAAAACTCGGGCGTGGGAGGAGTTCGGAGAGGCCATGGAGAATGACTTCCGTACGGCTTCGAGGCGATTCTGGTCCACCATCCGGCGTCTCAGGGGGGGAAAGAGGTACGAGACCAACACCATTTATGGTGGAGGTGGCGTGCTGCTGACCTCAACTCGGGATGTTGTGAGTCGGTGGGCGGAATACTTCGAAGACCTCCTCAATCCTACTGGCACGTCTTCCACTGAGGAAGCAGAGCCTGGGGACTTTGGGTCGGGTTCTCCGATCTCTGGTGCTGAGGTCGCCGAGGTGGTTAAAAAGCTCCGCGGTGGCAAGGCTCCGGGGGTGGATGAGATTCGCCCGGAGTTCCTTAGGGCTCTGGATGTTGTAGGGTTGTGTTGGCTTACGCGACTCTGCAATATCGCGTGGACATCGGGGGCAGTTCCCTTGGATTGGCAGACTGGGGTGGTGGTTCCCCTATTCAAAAAGGGGGACCGTAGGGTGTGTTCCAACTATAGGGGGATCACACTCTTAAGCCTCCCTGGTAAGGTCTATTCAGGGGTTCTGGAGAGGAGGGTCCGTCGGATAGTCGAACCTCGGATTCAGGAGGAGCAGTGTGGTTTTCGTCCTGGTCGTGGAACACTGGACCAGCTCTACACCCTCAGCAGGGTCCTGGAGGGTGCGTGGGAGTTTGCCCAACCAGTTTACATGTGTTTTGTGGACTTGGAGAAGGCATTCGACCGCGTCCCTCGGGGGGTTCTGTGGGGGGTACTCCGGGAGTATGGGGTACCAGGCCCTTTGATAAGGGCTGTTAGGTCCCTGTACGACCGGTGTCAGAGCTTGGTCCGCATTGCCGGCAGTAAGTCAGGCTCGTTTCCGGTGAGAGTTGGACTCCGCCAAGGTTGCCCTTTGTCACCGATTCTGTTCATAACTTTTATGGACAGAATTTCTAGGCGCAGCCAAGGTGTTGAGAGGATCCGTTTTGGTGACCTTAGAATCGCTTCTCTGTTTTTTGCAGATGATGTGGTCCTACTGGCTTCATCAGTTCGTGATTTACAACTTTCACTGGAGCGGTTTGCAGCCGAGTGTGATGCGGCCGGGATGAGGATCAGTTCCTCCAAATCCGAGGCCATGGTCTTGAGCCGGAAAAGGGTAGCATGCCCTCTCCGGGTCGGGGAGGAGGTCCTGCCCCAAGTGGAGGAGTTTAAGTATCTCGGGATCTTGTTCACGAATGAGGGAAAACTGGAGCGTGAGATCGATAGGCGGATAGGTGCAGCGTCCGCAGTGAAGCGGGCGCTGTACCGGTCTGTCGTGGTGAAGAGAGAGCTGAGTTGTAGCGTAGTTGATTCTGCGTTGTGTCTTGTGTGGAATGACAGCCAGACGACATCTGCTTTTTAGGCTTTTATTACTCCTGCATTCAACCAGCAGAAAACAGTCATCAAAACAGGCTTTTTCTCATCACAGTGTTCCACCGCGCCTGCTTCCATGAGAGTCTGTGCAGCAAGGGCCCGCGCGTGTGGAATAACACGTAATAAATTAAAAGTAATTACAATAATTAATCACAAAACCCAAAGATAACATAACAATCTGAAACAGTACATAAATAAAACAAAATAAAATAATTCCAGATCAAAAGCAACAAAACATCACATACCTGCATTCAACCAGCAGAAAACAGTCATCAAAACAGGCTTTTTCTCATCACAGTGTTCCACCGCGCCTGTTTAATTATAACAATACTGTTTTCAGCACATGGCTTAACAGTGCTTCATGTGATATTTATTAGTTAACTATTTACACAGTTCCAATACTATTAAACAGCATTTAAGTGTCCCAAAACACATTATTTTACAAGAACAATAGTACAATTATTACTTATTAGGCTTAAAATACACATATTGAACACAGAAAACAGAATTTCAGTACCTGCTTCCATGAGAGTCTGTGCAGCAAGGGGCGCGAAAGAGATCGTGCAGAACTTTTCATGAGTTATAATGGTATGATCCATTAATATTTCTCTTTCTTAACCCCAACTGACACTCAAAACAACAATCAAAGAACTCAAAATGTTCAACAGTAACAATAATAATTCACAGTTTCGTTCTGAGCACATTCAATTTAAATAAAAAGAATAGTTTTGAAACAGGAAGTGACCCGCTGTTTTGGAAATGGATCTGTCGTCTTTTCAAAATAAAAGCTGCCGATACTCATAATTTCTTACTGGACTAGATTTTCACTTGACAATCTAGTGTAACAACATCACACTGCTACATTCACCTCCACTGTTTTACACTAGATTGTGCATCTTAACCAAATAATAAAATAAAAAAACACAACAAAAACAAAACAACCAAAATAAATCAACAACAACAATAAACATACAAAACTTTTTTTTTTTTTTTTTAATTCTGGCCATGACATTACATGTGACCCAAGTATACCCTCCCTACAAGACCAAAATGGTCGACCAGCATAGAGCTATTCAATGAAGAATTAGGGGAGATGCGGGGTAGCTAAGTCCCCACCTCACCATAGAAGACATGCCATGTACACATCTATCATAGAGTACACCCAAAATCACTCAAATGTGTCCAGTACGATGGACAACCTAAATAAAATTATGACCAGACCCCAGTAAAAGAGAGAGAAAAAAAAAATCCCATTACCAAGAAAAAAAAAAAAAATACAAAATAAATGGCCCTATGACAAAATTTTAACTCTTTGTGTGGACATTGTCTGAATTAACCTGTTAACAGGTTTGATAAATCTACCTAGTCTCGTCCGTATCCCTCCCCCTTGGACAACCGAAGCGACCGAGTCACATCCAGACACATTTGAACCACTAACGGCCTTAGTTGTACCGATAGTGTCACTCGGGTGTAAACTTATGCCGACAGAGTCTGAAAGCTGGTCGCCAGTGTTATCTTCAGAGTGTGAGCTCTCTGACCCATGAGCTACCCCATCCAGGACACTCCTATGGTCTCCACAGGAAGACATGACCCCTGTACTCTGAACGCTACCATCGTTCCCTCCAATAGCTTCAGGTTCTCTAACTACTGTCACTTCGCCTGTGGTCATCACCACACTAGACTCTGGAAGGGAGGAAACCCAGTGAGCTGTTCGAGCATCACTGTCCCGCTCACCTGAAACCACATCATCTGACGACTCACTCTCTGAAACTGTGTTTGAAAGAGAAGCCTGAGATACAGAATCATCCCATGATGGCAAAGGCAAAAAGTTTACAGGCATGATCAGATTCCTATGAACTGTCCTAACTCGTCCTGTGATGGGATGACGGATAACATAGGTGTTCAGTTCACTGTTTTTATGGACCACAATGTAAACCGTATCTTTCCAACGATCAGCCAATTTTCGTTTTCCCCGTTCCCCTTTGTTAGCCATCAATACTCTGTCTCCCTTCTCCAAAGAGTGTCCCTTAACCTTTCGGTTATACACCTCAGCTTGTCTCAATTGCTGTTTCTCAGCATGCTGCTGAGCCAAAGTTATTGCTTCCCTGAGGTCTGTGCGCAACGACTGAACATATTTGTCCATGTCAGCAGTCTCTCCATCCAAGAGAACACTTCCAAACATCACATCAACAGGTAACCTAGGGGTTCGACCAAACATTAAAAGGAAAGGCGGAAAACCTGTGGTTTCGTGAACCGTGCAGTTATAGGCAAAAGTCAGTGTGTTTAGCATCTGAGGCCATTTTTCCTTTGCTCGAGGAGGCAACGCACGGATCATACTACCCAGAGTGCGGTTTAGACGTTCAGCCTGGCCATTTCCCGCAGGATGATATGGTGTGGTATGGCTCTTACGAACACCGGCCATCTGGAGTAGTTCGGCAATGAGGGAGCTTTCGAAATTAGCCCCTCTGTCAGAGTGAATACAAGCTGGAAACCCGTATATGGAAAAAAAATTATTCCATAACACGCGAGCCACTGATTTGGCAGACTGATTTGGACATGGGTAAGCACAGGCTAGTCTGGTAAAATGGTCTGTCACCACTAGAACGTCAATGGACTTGTTATTGACATCCTCTGCGGACCAGAAGTCAATACAAACTAGTTCTAGCGGTGCTGATGTGACAACAGAAACAAGTGGGGCCCTGGCCTCAGGTTCTGGTGCTTTGCTCAAGACACACCTCTTGCAATGACTCACATATTCTTTGACATCATGTTCCATCGAATCCCAGTAAAAACGTTGTCTGGCAAGCCACAGTGTGCGCTGCTGACCTTGATGGCCGGCATCATCATGCACCCCTTTCAACACCTGGCCTCTCAAAGCAACTGGAACCACAAATTGGAACACTTTCTTCTTGCTCACCACATGTTTAGAAACGCGGTACAACACGCCCAGCCGGGTCGTGAGTTTACCCCATTGTCGCAATGTACGATTTGTCTCCCGAGATTCATGGACACGCTCACGTCGGGATGGACGACTTCCCCTGTTCACATAAAAGGAAACCCGGCTGACTACAGGATCCTGACACTGTTTATCATACAACTCCTCATGAGTGAGGACAGGCAGTGGGCTCTGCCCCACTGGAGACAGTTTTTCCAGCTGCTGTGTGTAGCAGGTTGCCCTCATTTTCGCACCTTCACTCCAACAACGGTGAGACTTAAATAAGGCTGACACCTCATCATGAGAAACTCTCCCACCGTTGTCTATAATGTCCACGCTGCCTGTGACAGAGCCCTGGGTCGGAGAAATGAGTTTGCGCTTCTCATCCACAGACTCTTCCCGAGAAAGACGAAACATGTTCTGAACGTCTTCCACCAACAAACCTCTGGCTCCTTCTAACAAAGTGTTGTATGGAGTCCTCGTCAAACGGTGCATCATTTTGTGCTGAGCGAATGGTTCCCTGCTCAATGCATCTGCCACAATATTTCGCGGCCCTGGAATATACTGAATGTCAAAGTCAAAGGGGGCCAGCTTGGCCACCCATCTCTGTTCACAAGCGTCCAGCTTCGGCTTGGTAAGAATGTACTTTAGAGGATTGTTGTCCGTCCAAACAGTAAATTTATGTCCGCGCAACCAATGACTAAACTTATCATGAATAGCCCATTTCATGGCGAGAAACTCGAGCCTATGAGCAGGGTATTTGGACTGCGCATGATTCAAGGACTTACTAGCAAAGGCAATGGGCCTCGCAATCTTGTGGTCATCTTGTACTTGTGACAACACAGCTCCTAATCCGGAAGATGACGCATCAACAGAAAGCAAAAAAGGCTTTGTAAAGTCAGGGTGGGCAAGAAGAACCTGCTCTGTCAACGCAGCTTTTAAAGTTCTAAATGCTTCGCTACACTCCAGGGTCCAATCAGCCGTAACAAGCTTACGCGCCAAACCCTGCTTCTTCCTACCCTTCCCCCTCCGTGGCTTGGCCGTCCCTGTAGTCAGTTGGAATAATGGCTTGGCAATCACAGAGCAGTTCTCAATGTAGTGCTGATAATACACCACCATGCCTAGGAAAGAGCGAATCTTCTTAGGAGATGGCGTAGTGCCATCAGGTTCCATAAGATCTGCTTCTGACACGCCTACAATTGCCTGCACTTTTTCAGGGTCTGTTGCAATTCCGTCTCTCGTAACAATGTGACCTAAGAACTTCACAGACTTTCTTAAAAACTGACACTTGGATGGGGACAGTTTTAGGTTATGTTCTCTTAACCGTCGGAACACCATCTCAAGCCTCTGCAGGCTTTCCTCCTCAGACTTTCCATAAACCAACAGATCATCCAAGTAACAAAGCAGGCTTAAAAAGTTCTGGTCACCAAAGATCGTGAGCATCATTCGCATGAAAGTAGCCGGGCTGTTACACAGACCCTGTGGCATTCGGTTATACTCATGTAATCCGAGAGGAGATGAGAAAGCAGTGTACTTCCTATCATCTTCGTGAAGTGGGACATTGTAGTATCCTGAAGTCAAGTCCATTGAGCTAAAGAATGCGTTACCTCCCAATGCTGCCAGGATGTCAGCTTGGTGTGGTAAAGGGTGCGCATCTTTGACTGTACGAGCGTTCAACCACCTGAAGTCTGTACACAACCTCAAGTCACCATTTTTCTTCCAGCAAAGAACAAGTGGAGAAGCATACTCACTGCTTGACTTTCTGATAATTTCACGCTCTTCCATGTCATCTAAAGTTTCTTTCAACTTTTGGTAGTGAGCAGGAGAAAGCCTACGATAAGGCAGGCGAAAAGGGCGTTCATCAGTAAGTCTGATGCGATGGCAGAATTCGGCAGCCTTGCCGCAATCCAAGTGATGTCTTGAAAACACATCTTCATACTTTACCACCAAGTCAGTCAGCTTCTCTCGCCAATGTTCAGAAACTTCACAGTCACTAACAGATAGATCCTGCAGCCCCAAATCAGCCAATTTGCCAGGTCCAACTTTTGTTTTAACACTGCAACATGACTCAGCTGTAAGGCTGCCATGAGAACTGTCCACTTTACACACATTCTGGTGTACCCTCATGTCTATACCACCATCAAAATCTTCCAAAGCAATGCATGGATACACATCAGCCACCTTAGCGTTCCTTCTCAACACAATTGGAGACATAGTAGGATTGATGATTTTCACAGGAAGCCACCCTCCTCCCCACAGTGGAGTAACTACTCTGCCAACCATAACACTACGGTGCACACAACGTGAAGTGCTCGGTTCGACAACAACAGTACTTCCCACAGAGAGTTCAGTCTTAGGTGGAAGGCGGCCCCACACCACATGCTCACTCATAGGTTCAAGAGTCACGGCCTTGGTCAGTTTGACAGTCCCAACTTTCTCTGGGATTTCCTCCCCCCTCCACCTTTCAAGATTGGCCAAAAAACTGACAAACTGACTATTTTCATCCAAACATGTCGAGTCAGGTCTACTCAGTATCCGCCAATAGGCCTCATTAGACTTAAACTGTTTGATGAGCGGTTTCATCACATTTGTGCCAACAATAAG
>JBBPBX010095892.1:0-13124 GCA_038048925.1 Garcialebias charrua | reverse complement strand
ACCCCTGGTGATGCTCCACCCACTTGAGTATAAAAGATGTCACGGTTGCCTAGCGGTTTAGGAGCTGACCTGGCGGTCATTTATTCATTTATTTAGCCCATGGGGGGCTAGGGGTTTGCCCTGCTCCAGCCATGCAGCACATCTCGAGTAAAACCAGAATGTTTTATTACCTTGTTTGAATGAACTCTGTCTCGTTAAAACTGTGCACACACACTCTAGCGGTTTGGACTTGTTTCTTATATGATGAAGGACTACTGTTGCACAACTGTCAGTTTGGTTGAGCGGTTACGACACTTGACCGCCACGCAGGAGAGCGGAGATCGCGTCCCGTCAACGGCATCTTTTTTTTCCCCCCTTTTTTTTAAAGCCTTTTGTTTCGGAGAAATCGGGGTGAGACTAGATATATACATCGACATAATAATACTTTATAATTGTTATTTTTACGTTTTAGTTCAATTTTTAGTGTAATATCGCTCCCAACGCGAAGCCGGCAGAAAACTGTGCACACACACACTCTCTTCGCGTAATGAGTAATAAAAAAGAGCCATCAAGCACCACTGATCGATATATTTTCAGATTAGCAACTTATTTATTTTAAGAATACCTTTCACTTCATCAAAATCTAATCAAAACTTCAGCGTTCTAAATGTAGGTGGTTGTGATTATTTCTTATACGACGAAAGTCTGTTTTTGCACAACTGCACGGTTGGCCCAGAGGTAATGAACCGGACTCGTCATCCGAAGGACACAGGTTCGCGTCACGGTCGCGGATTTCCTTTTTTTTTTTTTTTAAGCCTTTTGTTTTGCAGACCGCCGGCGAAGACACCATCTGCGTGCGGGAGTTGTTGGGAGCTACTGACTTTTGAGGTCCGGGGGTCCGGTCAAAAGTTGCCTCATGCGGATAAATTAACTGGAGACATTCTGTGAACTTTGTGTGTGGACTGAAGCACGCTCCAACAAGCGCCGCATGCAACGAGCGGAGCACACCGCCCGCTCGGGGAGGAAAAGCTATCATTAGCCTCGGAGCTAATGCTAAAAAAAGGAGCTGCAAATGGCGGCGCGCGCAGAGGGCTTTTGGTAAGTTATCTTAAGCTACTAGCACTAACAGTAAGTCAAATGAGTAATAAAAAAGAGCTAATTTTAAAATAACAACATATTAGAGATACTGGCTGTTGCAGAGGGCGTAGTTAATGTAAATAGGTCTTTGTAGGGCGTGGCTTTCAGACCTCATTATTCATAAACCGGTCGTTTAGAACGGAAGTGAAATTTGGCAGAATTAGAAAGGGGATATTTTTTAATCTAAGCATTATTTTGTGTATAAAATTGACTGAAAATGGTCTGGATAGCCCACAGATAAACCACAAAAAATTATATATCCTACATTTGGTCCCCTTTAACGCTTAGTAAAAACAGCAACATAGCGTTGCCTAAACAGACTTTTTGGACCGTTTCAACAGCAAACAACGTCAGAGCTACAATTGGACCAGGCCGAACTAAAGCCACAGACGACAACACTCAGCTTCAGACAAAATATGCATTCTTTTTCTGTTTATAATGTAAAACACCACACACAGGCGATTCTTGCAGCTGTAAAACCAGAGCTTGTTAGGCAAATGATGCAGCGGTCATTAACGTAGATGCGCTTATCTGTGACACGTCAGCTGAGAGTCCAAACCGAACTCAGAACCCGAATCACACAGCAATATCAAATTTTAACCCAAAAAAGCTTCAAATCGCATTTCAAAAGTTGATTAAAGACAATTTCTAGCTTCAAATGACATCAACATGCAGTTTCTTGTTCACTTTCCAACCAAAAAAATCTCTTAATAGCCAAAAACTAGGACAATCTTAACCAACATGACGTTTCAAGTTCATATGAGACCACACAGATCAATTTAAATCCATTTTTAGAAACTCGTACAGGCCACCAAATAGTGTACTTAAACACGTACGGTTCCATCAGATGTAAGATGTGATTAGTATATCTAACGATCAGATTTACTGAGCCGTACTGTACACTAACATGTAAGAATGAGCAGGTGTTTACCTGTCAACCTTAGCATCTATTATATCACGAGTTCTCTTCTTTTTCATGGATTTAAACAATAAATTCTGTGACCAGCTGATAAGATGTAAAAGGCATGAAACGTTAACTTATGTTGGTTCAGCAGAACTGAACCATTTATTAACAAATCAATAATCTTAACATCAAACATGTACAACTGATTGATCGATTAAATTCCTATAATTTACTCATCAGCAGATTTAAAATTAGGGACAACAGAAAAAGTAAATAAGATGACATATTACTTTAATCTGAAGGTTCTTTAGCTTAAAGTTCTGTCTTACAGATAAAGAAAAAGTTTAGGAGAGAAGGAAGAAAAAGGGAGTAGTTTTATCTTGCATTTCTGACCAGAATGACACTCTTCCATACACATCCAGCTAAGATATCATCGTATGCTCCAGTAAACAATCAGTGGCTCTTTTACCTTAAGACGTCCGTCTCGGTTCTGGTAAAGAGCTGGGAAGCAGCCTTGGACGTAAACGGGTCGTAGGTCCGACAAAGTCCAAGCTGGACTTCAAAAGTGTTTACCTTCACAGTGTCTCGTTGATACTTGCTTTAGTCGGCAGAAGTCGTGGCAGTTCTCGGTTTGGTTTCAAGATAAATTATTCCAGAAAGGAAATTCATTCAAAGTTTTGAGCTTACGCTCGGTTCGGACTTTATAACTAGCATGTTATAAGCCCTTACTGAAGAACGAAGGTCTTTAGCGCTTGACCAAACGTCTGACAGCTAAAAGAGAAAGTCAATAACTTCCCAAATTTCCTCAGCACTGAAAGTTCCAGGAAGCTTGGAACTTTTAACAGGATCTGACATCAGAGTTTTCCTCTCTGTTCATTGTTTCACTCGACCAGTGGGAGGGAATTAGAGTCATGAATTAGAATCAGAGTTCACTTGACATTATCAGGATTCAAGGTGAAAGTCAGAAGCAGTCAGAAACAGAGAGAATTGTTTAGAGGAAGACAGGGAGTTGTGGAGCCAGTTTCATGAAAACAACTGATTACTGTTTTCTAATTTCTAAACAAAACTGAGAAGTTCAGCTTGACACATACGTTGAACTTTGCCATAGTTCTTTGACTAAGACATATTGAAAAAATATACCAGCATAGTAATGATCATTCACATATTAAGAGTGACAACTCATGCAAATAACAAATGATCATAAAATGACAAAAAGATTTTATTTTGATAATGTCTGATTAGAAAAAGTAAAAGAATAATAGTCTTTTGTGATGAAATCAGTGTTCTGTGTTTCACTGAAAGATTCAGTGAAAAGTGTTTTAATACAGTTTCCGGAGAGACGAAAGTGTATCATTACCATGATATGCTAATTTCATGACGTAATACTTCTGGATGTCCTGCCCCCTTAACAACCGAGCTTGCCGAACAACCAAACTGAACTACGCGCCTCCCCTCCACCTGTCGGTACTGGTGTAACGTTAATTAGTTGAGCGTAGCACTAGCTAGCTAAAATGCGAAAAACAAACAACGCGCATCTCAGCTTGTCTCCATCCAGCTCTAAACTGCAGGTACAGACAGTTCAACTGTCTCCCTGTCCCCCCACCCATCTCTGAGCTGCCGGTGCAGGCTGCGTCTCCCCCCGCTCTAAACTGTCGGTACAAACACGCGCTGCTCTACTGTCTCTTGAGTTCCATAGTCGGTCCACAGACCAAGACGCAGGTGATCAGAGACAGATCAGTTTAAAAAAAAATGAAACGTTCCTGCAGGAACAGATGAAGCTGAAACACCACAAGCTTCAGGGTCAGCTGGACACCTTGTCACAAGTTCTGGAAGTTATACTTCATTTAAAGGCAACATATTTTGTTGTAGGTTTCATTCTATGCTCAACAGATCTTAAGCTTAATTTTATTTAGTTGTTTTGGGAAACTACACCTGCACTTTAGTTTTTGTGGTGGTTTTTGTTGATCTATATTTTGTGCAGACTTTTTCAATCTAAATAACAGAAGGATCATTTAAAAAATATACACTGTATACTTGGAGACTGAATACTTTATTAAATAAAGTAATTTCATTAAAATTACCCTTTGTTGTTTAAATTTTTATATAATATTGCAAAGGATATATATTGTACTTGGAGACTGAATATTTTACTAAATAAAGTAATTTCAGTAAAATTACTCTTTTTTTATATATATATATTTTTTTATATAATACTGCATAGCAACTTGTCAACATGTCTGCTCTACCCCTGTCTGAAAAACAAAAAGTCACAAATCTGGGAGTGTTAATGGATCCTTCCATGAAACTCAACAGTCATGTAAACATGATAGTTAAATCCTGTTTTTTCCAGCTGAGGCGACTGTCTAAGCTGAAGCCCATATTATCAAAAAATAACCTGGAGACAGTGATTCACGCATTCATTACATCTAGGCTTGATTACTGCAATTCACTCCTGCTTGGTGTCAGTCAGGCCTCCATTGCACGATTACAACTGGTCCAGAACGCAGCTGCCCGATTTTTAACCAGTACACGCAAAGGAGAGCACATTACACCAGTCTTGGCCTCCCTGCACCGGTTCATCTTAGAATCCAGTTCAAAATTCTCATGTACGTCTACAAATCACTGAACAGCCTCGCCCCCGCCTATCTCTCAGATCTGATACACCCATATGTCCCTCCACGTGCTTTGAGGTCAGAGGACCGGGTACTTTTAACAGTTCCAGAAACTCGTCTTAAGCGCAGAGGTGACAGGGCCTTCTCTGTAGCTGGCCCTAGACTCTGGAACGAGTTACCGCTGCTCATCAAACAGGCCCCCTCCCTCTCAGTTTTCAAGTCCAGGTTAAAAACTCACTACTATTCTGTTGCCTTCAACACCTGCTGATTGGTGTTTGATCGTTTTATTTTGATCTGCAGTGTTTTTATGTTTTTCGTGTTGTACTTCATTGTCTGTGGTGCCTGTTGCGTGTTTGTTTGTTCAGCACTTTGGTGTGGACTTGTTCCTGTTTAAAGTGCTTTATAAATAAAATGGTGTGGTATGGTATGTTATGTTAATTTTGTCAAATAAATAACTATGATTTCTTCTTTTTTGGGGGTTATATCACGAAATGTATCATTATCGTCAGAATGCTTTGAAATATCACGCTATAATATTTGAGCCATATCACCCACCCCTAATTTGAACCCCCAACTCTTGCATTGGGAGATGACTGTTCTAACCACTCAGCCACAGCTGCCTGGTATTCCAGTTTCCCTAACCCTTGGACCTTTAACTCTGCACGTATCTTATATGGTATCAAATAAAAACCCAGAAGAAAAAAGTGAAAAGTAACTCACCAGAACTCAGGAATCACCCAGCAGCCACTGTTTCAGTTTTATATGCCCAGGCAAATATATTTTTTAAAGTGAGACTAAACCCAGGTTGAGACGGTAACTCCTCCTTCCAAAATCTCCCTGAAAATGGGCGTGTCGAGAGACAAGGAGGGGTGGAGGTAGAGTTGTGCTTTTGTTCACGCCTCCACCTGCAACAACCTAAAACAAATTAAACCTCTAGCCAACAACATACACCAAGCAACAACAAAGAATAAACATGTAGATGTATTTATCTATTCCACCCATTCCATCCAAAACCAAAGGCCTAAAACAATGAAAATGAAAAGAAAAATAAAACCGCTTGTCAGGAGTGAAATGCAGCACTTCCATATAAGGTATGCACTTCTCATCTCTGCAGGGGATTGGCTCTGCTTGAACCACCTGTGTGACATCACACATGAGCAGACATGTCACACATGAGCGTTTGCACAAATAAGAAAATTAAGGTGTAATCCACCAGTTCAACCCATAGAACTACCGTAAACACATTTTTAGACCAAATATTGCCAAATATTGCCAATTTACACAGATATGCACAATTATGTGAGAATAAACACAGCCATAGTGCTAGAAAACATTTTAAGCACATTCTAGGGAGTTTATCAGCTAAAAAAAGTTAATTTTGGGTTTAGTTGCACTTTAAGGTGAAAGGTGTAAAAAAAGGTGTTGTATACTTAAAAACTTACATTCAGTGTAGGTTATATAAAAATCAAAAGTGTAACACAGTCTACAACTACATCCTCACATAATTATTACCTCTGTCTTTCTAACCCCTTAACATTTTAAAAGACAAAAAAGAAGAAACTCATCTAATATAAATGCTGGTCCTCTCTTTCAACCCCCATTGCCCCTGGACCAAAATGACCCAAGGGCAAAAGGAGTACAAGCTCAAAAGCAACAAGCTCCTTCTTTCGGCTTTTCCCTCTGCAGAGGTCGCCACAGCGAGTCATCCTCCTCCACCTCACTCTGTCCTCTGCATCCTCTGTCTTCACTCCAACTACCTCCATGTCCTCTAACTGCATCCATAGATCTTCTCTTTGGCCTTCCTCTTTGTCTTTTTCCTGACAGCTGCATTTCTAACATCCTTCTACCAATTCAAAAACGTTCAATATAAAACCGTCAAAACCGTCAAAAAACGACTTCTACAAGAAGGATTTGGACAAAAGGACCAACTTCACCCCAGACCATATTTGCACCCTGCTGGATCTCTGCCTCTCCACCACTTATTTCAAGTTTAACAACAGTTTTTACAGACAGAAGCACAGCTGTGCCATGGGATCCCCAGTGTCACCCATTGTTGCCAACCTCTACATGGAGGAAGTGGAAAAGAGAGCCCTAAACTCCTATGAGGGAACAGCGCCAAGCCATTGGTTCCAATATGTGGATGATACCTGGGTCCAAATCCAAACCAAGGAAGCAGTAGCGTTCACCAGACACATTAACTCGGTTGACAACAACATCAAGTTCACCAGAGAGGATGCAAACAACAACAAGCTGCCTTTTTTGGACTGTTTGGTGCATATGGAAAGAGAAGACAGCCTCAACATTGAAGTTTACAGAAAACCAACCCACACGGACCAGTATCTTCTGTTTGACTCTCACCATCCACTGGAACACAAACTTTCTGTCATCAGAACATTACAGCATCGGGTCCAACACATCCCCACAAAGACAGAAGGGAAGGAAAAGGAACAGAAACACATCAAAAAATCTCTCCAAACATGTGGATATCCTAACTGGGCTTTTGTCAAGTCAGCGAGGAAGTCGACAAAACACAGTAATGATCAGAAAAAGGACAACAGACGAAAAAACATTGTAATTCCTTATGTTGCTGGACTATCAGAGAATTTCAAAAGGATTTTCAACAAACACAACATCCCAGTACATTTCAAACCAGTGTTAATTTTGTCGACTAATTGTCGACTAATTATTTTCGTCGACTAAATGTTTTCATTGATTTGTCGACTAAAATTAGACTAAAACAAAAAAATTCTGATGACTAAGTAATGACTAAAACTAAATGATGTTTTAGTCACATGACTAAGACTAAAACTAAATTAAAAATAGCTGTCAAAATTAACACTGGATTCAAGTACTGCTTGTAGTTTTACTGTTAAAAGCAAGGTTAGACAAATAATGTTTGAAAAAAGTTTTATTTGTTGTTGTATGTATTGCATATTAATATTAATATTATGGTTAAAACATTGTTTTGTTTTAGTAACTACAGAGAATTGATGAAAAGTTTTTACTATGTATAACTTAGTCGACTTAATTGACTGTAGATTTAGTCGACTAAATGTTTTCATTGATTTGTCAACTAAAATTAGACTAAAACAAAAAAAATTCTGATGACTAAGTAATGACTAAAACTAAATGATGTTTTAGTCACATGACTAAGACTAAAACTAAATTAAAAATAGCTGTCAAAATTAACACTGTTTCAAACCCAGCAGGACTCTCAGACAGAGGCTGGTGCACCCTAAGGACAAAACACCTACACACAAACAGAGTGGTGTAGTTTATGCAGTCCAGTGCAGTGAGGACTGTCCAGACCTCTACATTGGAGAAACTAAACAGCCACTTCACAGACGAATGTCCCAACACAGGAGAGCCTCCTCCTCTGGACAAAACTCAGCTGTTCACCTCCACCTCACGGACAAGGGACACTCATTTGAGGACCAGAATGTGCACATTTTGGACAGAGAACACAGATGGTTTGAGAGGGGGGTGAAAGAAGCTGTGTATGTTAAAAGGGAAAAGCCTTCTCTTAACCGAGGGGGGAGCCTCAGGTTTCAATTTTCAAAGACATATAATGCAGCTTCACGGCGCACATTTTGAGTGAAACCGCTCCTTTCTCTCTGCGTCTTTGCTTATCGTTGACACAACACCACTGGCCCCCCTCTTTGACTCCGATGGTTTTTGAACTCACCTTTCAGAGTGGATCTTTTTCGCTGACCCCCCGTTGATAATGTAAATATCTCCTGCTGATCTTTTGTTTAAACACATGCGTGCAGCAAGCATGCGCGGATAGTCAGGGCAGGTGGACATTTCACGTGTCACATGTCACAATATGTGCTATACTGTATAATTACAGTTTAACAATAATAAACAGTATTTATGTTGGCGTGGGAGATATATAGTAATCTGAGCTATCTATCTGGACTCGTTACATTATTTAAACAATGCGTAACGTGCTGTGAAAATGAAGACACCAGGTTTATTTATTTATTTATTTATTCAGCACCACAAACTGTACGTCACACAAACACTGAGAATTAAACTGAACACTATTAAAACACGTTAATTGAACTGTAACTACGTTAATGAACTGGACTCTTGCTGTGTTTTCATCTGGACCCCATCAGAACCGGTCCGCCTGTTGGAACGACAGCTTCTCCACCTGGCAGAAAAAAAAGAAAAGAAAAAAAAAACTCTGTTGTTGTGTGATCAAAGTAAACACAAGCAAACATTATATTAAGAACGTTGATTTACCTGCTGTAAGTCATGTTTATCACGGACTAAAGTCCGACATCATCCTCATCGTCACTTGGTTCTGGTCCACAGTCCACTCAGCAACTGGTGTGCAGCTTGTTAGATGAAGAGAGTCCCACTTGGCGTTAAATCTGTCGACTCTTATCCAAAATTTCAGCTTCAACTTGTTGTTAAGTTGTTGTTAGCTTAAAGTTTAGCCCAGAAGAACGCAGCAGTCTGCCAGCAGAGTGAGGCAGCACGCATGCGCAGTGGGTGAAGGTTCAGCAGCACGCATGCGCAGTGGGTGAAGGTTCAGCAGCACGCATTTGCAGTGGGTGAAGGTTCAAAAATTCACAACGCCAACTATGACCCGGCATGGTAACTACAGTGGATTCATGAGGGGAGGAGGGGGGCATGAGGGAGGGGGGAGATTTGAGCGGATCTGTGTCAATGCAAAACTTTTCATCTAATTAACATACCCAAAACCTCCGTTTCCCCCCACAATGTCCCTGTAAACAGGGCCTAAGGCCCAGTTTACACGGCGCGTATTTTGAGTGTAACCTCTACTTTCTCTGTCAGCCTGTACAAAACTTCTCTGTCTCACAGCTGCTACTCTGAATTGAAAAAGCCCTTTGGATGAAGGGTGAAATGTTTTCTGCAACAAATAAAGTCCAGTTGTTTTTGTATTGAGCGCTTGTTCTGATTTTATCATGTCCTGGACGACTGAGAATCTTCACCAGCATATCCTTCTACCAATATAGGCAATGTCCCTCCTCTGAAATTTTAGACATGAGGCTTAAAAGAAATATGCGAATCGACCAAGATAACCAAGTATTCTTAAAAATCTACAAACTCAATATGCACACCATTCGTAGATAAAATGGAAGGAAGGACTGCTGTTACAGAGTTCCTGTTTAAAACAATATCCCTTTGGTTTTATCAGCATTTAGAACAAGTTTCAGACTAAACAAATCTGACTAGATGATGTCAAATGCAGACTGTAAAAGCTGGAAAACCTTAGCAACTATTTTAGCTCGACTATAAACAACTTTGTCGTCGGCATAGAAATATAAGGAGGAGACTGAGGAGTCTCCAGGCTCGAACCAGCAGACTAAATGACAGCTCTGGTCATCAGGCAGTCAGGATGCTAAACTCTCTGCCTGCTCTGCCCTCCCTCCCACTTGTACTGCATTAACACTAAAAACTTTCACACACCACCACACAACACAAAGATGTTAACACTGGACTCTGTGTCATCAAAACGGGTTATTCACTCAACTCACGGTCATGTGCTCATTCAGTTTGCACTACTTCTTATATTTGCACTAATGTTTGTATTACATTACTGCCTATAGTCATACTACTGTTTACATTCACTGTTTACATTTATTACTACTGTTTTCATTCAATACTACTGTTTACATTTATTACTACTGTTTACATTTACACTACTTTTTATATCTACACTACTGCTGATATACAGCGCTGGACTGGCCATCGGGCACCCCGGGCAAATGCCCGCTGGGCCGGCCGGCCCGTCTGTGATTTTTGGGCCGCCCGGGCGGTCCTGACTGTCATGAACCAAAAAAATAAATTATAGCTATTTTTTTGTCAATCGCGACGGCCGATTGGTTGATTTTCTTGAACGACATCGAGCTAATCCAATGAAATCTCTCAGCACTCTTTGGCGGCCCGACCAGACCAGCCCCTCCTCTTTAGACCAATCAATCAGTCATACACAGAGAGGAGAAGACAACATGGAGAGCAGCAAAAAGCGAAAAGGAGGCGCCGAAAAAAATAGGATTAAAAAGAGACAAGCCCTTCAGGCAGATGCTGCAAAATGTATAAAAATAACCCAGATGTTTGCTGGTGGCTGTGGAGCGGCCGGCCACCTCGGCAGCAGCCACAGGTCCCGACAGCGGGGGTCTGCAGGTGGATGAGGCCGGGCGCGGGAGACCCGCGGCAGCCGCGCAGATGCCGATGCGAGCGTGGGAAATACTCAACTTCAGGTAAGAAGTGATGAAAATACACATGACTCTGAGTCTAATACAGGGTGACCAGCTGGGCTGGGTGGGAGTCTGAGAGAAGGCGAATAAAATAAGGATAAGAATAAATAAGGCAGAGAATGCGCAGCACCGGGTCTTGCTCGCATTTACATATCTGCAGCATTCCCCCAACATTTACATATCTGCAGACAAACCCCATAAATCAAATCAAAACCCAAAATGCACCAACTTTCAGTCCAAACGCTCTCTCAGATAAAAAGTTTGTTTGAAGCGGGATGAGGAAACGCCCACTCAATCCATCCAGGCGTCGGTGCGGCGAAATAAAAAGAAACAATCTCACCAGAGTCTCAAGGTCCTTTTAGCGTGCCTCCCCTGCAGTCCTGGGTAAAGGAAAAGTTACTGATCCACCGCGATCCCAACTCAAGGTGATACACAGTCCACAGGCAGTCCACAGGGCAACGGCCTCACGCCAAATCCTTCTCAGCAGGTGCGCACTCCAAGGTGAGACAGAGGAAGCGCCGTCACTTCCTCCTCCTTTTAAGTCCACTTCCCCACCGTCTCCAAAACATATTATTACAAAACAAATTTACACAAACAAATAAACATGTTCAAACTTTCATTTGGAACACACTCGTTACCTTACAGGAGACAATAATTAATAATAAATGGTCATATTTGCAGCGTATAGATAATATAATAAAATAAGGAAACAAATGGAAATAAATTAACGCTTTATTAATCGATCAGTGACCATTACAAAGTGATGAAATACTGTACACATGACTCTGAGTCATGTGTATTTCTGAGGATGGTGTAGTAAGTTTAAGTTCATTAGACAAGTACATATACACCAACAAGACAATGTTTGTTATGTTATCTTAACACAAAACAGGAATATATGGCTGATGGAAAAATAAAGTTTCTTTATAGAATGGTTGTTTGAGATTTTTAATTTCTGTGTTCCTGTTGTTACAATACAGAGCCATCAGGCTCTCTGATGGTTCCTCCTTTTTGAGGCATGGTATGGTATGGTTTCCTATAAATACTGTATAACAAACACCATTATGTCATCTTAATAAACTATGATTTTATTCTAAGCACCTTGTTGGGTCAAGGGAAAACAGACATAAATACAAGCAATATCTAAGAGTGATTGCTGTTAGCACATCTTGCTCTGACTATAATCATTCTGACAGGGTGCCATGATAACATGGGTCATCATAGAATTACTGACTTAAATAAAAAAGTATATTTTCATTACAGTTTGCAAGCACTGTCACAAGAAATTTGTTTCCATTCACGAGCGTCATTCTCTTTCCATCAATACCTGGTGGGCCACTCTGCTCAAAATGCCCGGGCCGATTTTTTGTCCCAGTCCAGCCCTGCTGATATATATATATTTTTTACTAGCCTTATTGCATATGCCACTTTACCTCTATACCAATATCAACTACCTCATACATATACTGTGTACATAAACTTCATATGCTGCTTTGTCACTCTATTACAAATGTCAATGCCAGAACTTTCATTTTATTTTATAGATATACTTTTTACACTTTTATACTACTATGCAAAAAACTCAGGACAGTATTACACTTTTGTTATTTCATTTTATGCTTATGTTTATTAAATGTTTAGTGTTTTAGTGTTGGTGTAACTTTTCATACTTTCATACTACTACTATGCAAAAACTACTATGCAAAAACTCAGGACAGTATTACACTTTTATTATTTCATTTTATGCTTATGTTTATTAAATGTTTTAGTGTTTTAGTGTTTAACTGTTGCACCGAGGGACAGAGAGAAATGCAATTTCAATCCTGTGTATATCTTGTACATATTGAAGTTTTGACAATAAAGTTTACTTTGACTTTGCCTTTGATAAGGATGCATCAGGAATGATCTGACCTACATTACTTATGTAGATTGTGAAAAGAGTGGGTCCTAAAACTGAACCTTGTGGTACACCGTTGTTTTTTTTGTTTTTTTCAAAAATCTTTTTATTGTTTTTTATATTTCAAAAAAGACATACAGACAAGTAACTCACAAATGCACAAAACATTAGACCAAACCCAACGAAAACACAAAAAACAACTAAACACATTCAAGGTAACAAATATTATTCGATTACAGTGAGACAAAAATACATTCAATTTGTTATCCCAGAGATAGATGACAAGATTTTGTCGATGAGATTTATTCACTGTCCCCATGTTAAACGTAAAGTGAAGCCCTTGTTCTCCTTAGAGCTAGACA
>JBBPBX010095890.1:0-13124 GCA_038048925.1 Garcialebias charrua | reverse complement strand
GACAAGTTTATGTTGCTAGACAGTGTTGATGGCTTCAGATGAGTGTTTAAGTGTGTGTTCGTGTGTGAACGAGTGTGAACCAGCGAGTGTGACCTGTCACTCAAAGTGCGGCACCTGGAAGTGACGACAAAAATGGGCGGGCCAACGCAGCGTGCGTAGCGCGTCACCAGCTTCAGTGCTTGCGAGGCGGAGCTCGCTACAACATACGTGGCGTCAACAAATCAATCACAGCGTCAGTAGTTCATTCTACAAGCATACATGGCGAATGTAGTTCCTTACCTTCGACCAATGTCGTGCCGGAAATGACGACAAAATGGGCTGGTCGCAACGGCGTGCGACGTGATTGACAGCACACAACAGCGAATCAGCGTTCGCTACAAGAGTGGTGGACAGCACACAACAGCGAATCAGCGTTCGCTACAAGAGTGATTCACAGCACACAGCACTCGTATCATCCAATCACAGCTCATAAACAGACATGTAGACACACGTCTTCTTAACGCTAGTTTGCACAGCAGAAAACAACTTCACAGCTCTTTAAACAACTCAAACGCTACAATTTAACTTCCCAAAATGCTGAAACATGCGGCGCACATCTAGACAGGCCAACTTAGTCACGCTCAGTAACCCAGCACTGCAGCTGTTGAACAACACGGACTCTCACGGAGTCACTCAAGGTCGGTTCCGGTCCACGTTAGAGGAGCAGAAAACTCGGGTCAGAACCCATTATCCGACAACGTTCTAACATATATGCTGCTTCGACCTTCTTTAAAATGTAAAATACCACAACAGCAATCTTGTAGATGTTAAATTAGCTTCCAGGCACTATGACTCGGCGGTCATTTCAACAAAGCTCCGTACAGGAGTCTGTGCGAGTGAGCTGGATCGGAACCGAACCAGAACCTCCACAGACTACGGCTGACAAAAACTTCACCTGAATGCTTCCAACAGCGTGTAACAGAGTTGAAACAATAATAATCTCACAGCTTCAAATGATAAAAACATGCAGAATCTGCCTGTCTTGAACACCTCAGCCAAATTATTATCCTCAGAGTTTAAAACTTGGATCCCACTATGCCAACCATGACGTTACAGTTCATGAGAGATTACAGATACATCGACAAACTTTAGAAGCCAATACGAGGCCACCAGATGTAAAGGGTTTAGAGGGGGTCAGTTTAATACTGACCTCCTTTTTACCTTAATTTACTTATTCAGATTGAATAGTAATTTCACGGATTCTCTTCTTTTTCAGTTTATTCAATATTTCTGTGATCTTTATGATGGATAAATAAACAGAGCCATTAAGTGACAATGGACACGTTAACTTAGTTTGATATGTCAAAGAGACACTATCATTTATTTAAAATAAATCAACTAAATTAACACCATTACACTTGATTGACATGATTTCACTTTCTTTCAATTCAAATACGTCAGCACACTTGATTTAACACAACAGACATAAATACTAGATGTTACACATATTTAGTCTGAGGGGCTCTTCAGCTTAAAATAGTTTCCAGCTTAAGATTGAGAGGGAAAGGGAAAAGGAGGAATAAGAGGTTGGAGAGATTAAGTTATTTATCTCGAGTGTAACCAGAGATGACACTTTCCATCCGACTTCGGCTAAATCCCAGGTACGTTTGTAAACAGCTTTACCTTTTGACGATGCGTCTGATAAAGATATTACCAGCCTCCCAGGTGCACAGAGTCCTTCCGGCCCTCGTACGTCTGAACTGGTCGTTTACTTCCAACGTCTCCTCGGATCCGCGTCAGCCGTCAGAAACATGTGGCAGCTTCTGGCCGACTTCAAGACGAGATGTTTCTCAAAGAAAGTTCATTAGGAACTTTGGAGCTTTTGCTCGGGGAACTGGATGGAGGCGTCCATCAGTTCTAGCTGACAAGTTAGTCTTTGGCTCTTGACCAAGCTTGACCAGCTGCAAGGCAGAGAGCTTTCAGGTCTCCGTCCATTCAAACTCTCTGTCCATTCAAAGACTGAAGCGTTTCCGCACAGTTAGAACTTAAAAAGACAGGAACACAGAGAGGAGTTCACTTGCCTTATCAAACCCAAGGTTACAAACAGCAGCAGAGAGAAATGTTTAGGAAAAAGATAGATAAAGCTGGAGCCCAGCTCATGAGACTGTCTCTGAGTTTCTAAACAAAACCGTCCGGTCTCTGTGACCCGAAGGCTTCACCTTTAAACACAGCAGTGAACACAGTTTAACTCTTACAGAATGACACAGCTTAAAAGCACACATCATGAAAATGACAAAAGTTATTCTTTTGATCACATTAGAATAAAATCAAAGATAGAAATAGTCTCTTTTGGTGACTATATTTATCAGATTATAGCTAAATGAATGATTTTGTAGTAAATGTCTTGCTTTACTGAGTGGTCAGTAAAGGTCATCACTGGACAGTTCAAAAACCTTAATTTGACCCTGGGTAGGTCCATTACAGATGTTTGAATGACAGTTCTTTGGTTTTTCTCCCTTTAACTGTCCTTGTCTTGTGTCCATTCATGAGTGAGAGGTCTTGCTCTCACTTGCTGGCAGCTGTCGCTCTCAGAGTCAAAATGAACCATGTAGACGTCCACTTTATGCATTCAAATCCAATCGAGCCACCACTGTTACCCCAATCCCCTGACAAACGAAAAAGTATCATGCATTTTGGTTGAATCCTAACTCATGGTAAATTACAATTATGCGTTCTGTAAGAAAAGAGGTCTGTCTGTCTGATGCTCCCCCTCCCCGCACTGTGTGCTGTCAGGCTGTAGGCTGAAAAAGAAATACGAGTAATTGTCTAATAATAACGCCAATAATATTACTAGATGAAAACTCAAAAGTGAAATCTTCTCGGCATTTGTCTCCCAGAGCACATCTCGTTGGATCTGGTCGGCACAACGTTTTTTCTTTCCCTAATTTAAAGTCAAAGCGAAAAATTTACAAAACAGTTCTTACCACAAATTGAAAATGAATTTAAAGTCGACCCAAGACTGTCTAATCCAATCTGACTGTCCAATCTACATGTCATTGTTGATTTTTTTTTACTTTATTTACCCAACCGAGGTCTGTCTGCTTGTTTTGTATATAATGTATATAGAAATCTGTCATCTCCTGTTGGTTTTGAAATGTTAACATCTGTTTACTGTGATTATAGTTTTCTTTATTTTCCTTTGATAAGTGCAAATGCCTATTGCCAATGTGACGTGTGCTGCTGACCACTTAACCAGGTCACCCTTGTAAAAGAGATCTCGATCTCAACGGGCTCTACCTGGTTAAATAAAGGTGATTGATTGTCTCACATCTCTCTAGAACTCTCGTGTTCGTCTAATTGATGCTCTGAAACTTCCCAAAGTAAGCTTTTTGCTCTGTGGCTGATTTCTAGATAATTTTTCACCTCACCTGCCTGATCGTCTCTCTGGCACTTCCACAACCTCTGAGTGGCCTTCCTGCACCTGTCTTCCAATATGAATCTTTTCATATCATTCCACATTTTTCTGGCTTTCTCACTCTTTCAGTTTCTGCAATTTGCTTCAACCTCCTGTAGGTGGCGCTGTTTGACTGCTCTTCTTCCTGTCACCTGTTGCTCTGAATTTTCTTTTAAATTGAACTGTTCTCTGTGTGCCCTAATTTCTGTCCAGTGTCCACAATTAAGAACAATTCTTCTAGAAGGTCAATCTGTTTTAGCTGTTCATCATAATTATTAATTAACTGTTGATAGTCTGTGACCGTTTTACAATGAGCTATCTCCGTTCCAATTTCATAGAGCTTTTGTTTGTCTTGTTTAAATCCGGTTAGGACTAAATTAGCAAAATTTCCTGTTGATCCGTCTGCTTTCTCATCAATTTTTGATGCAGGTTCGCTCCACTTGTTATCCCTCTCTGTTTTTATCATTGGTAAAAGTCTGATATTTGCTCAGATCCTAAGCAATAGTTCACAAATGTTTCCTTGTTCCTGCATTTTTTATTCTTATTTTTATTTTGCATGTGTGCCATAAATTGCCTCTCAAAACATTCACCCAAAATCTTTATTCCACAAGCATCTACAGATGCGCTGTGCATGAGAAACACAGGGCCAAGCCTGTGGAAAATCAGACTTGCCCTACTGTTATACAACAGCGCCACCTGCCATTCATGCAAAATATAGCAGCACCATTCACCACTGGAAAAAGAAAACTTCACTTCACACTCACTTCACTCTCTCTGAGTCGACACAAACAATTAATGACAATCAAAAACACCGAAAATGGATATATATATACAAAGATACCCCCCTTTGACATTAATTGACACGACTAGACAAAAGAAACGAGAAAAAGGCATGCAAAACGGCCGAAACTCAAAATCCAATCAGCACCGCCCCAATCAATGGACAAGCGGGCCCCACCCAGTCTCCAGTGCGATTCCACCACGGCGAGTAGCAAGGTCGCCGCAGGGCACAGCTGGCAGACGGTCCTAACACGTGACCGCGATGTATTCCCGCGATACACCGCCGCACGGAGGTCCACTTCCCTCAGTGGCTTCCGGTCTGACCCGCGACAGACCAGGCAACGGGTCGCTCGGCAACCAAAAACAGGCGGCACGGGGTGATCACGCACGCAGTGACGTCCCAGGAAGTCGGGAGCTCCCCTAACGTGGTACGTGCAACAGAGCATCCCCGCGAGTCCAGCCACTCTGATTGAAACGAGCGCACCCGGAAACGTCCAATGAACACGTAGCGACGCGCGCACGCCTCCCCCCTCTGGCAGCGGGCGGACAGAAACCCCCCCGCCCGCGACCAGCGGCAGCGAAACACATGACGCAGACGACGTTCGACGTTTGATCCCCCAAAAAACAAGTACACAAGCCCAATTCCTGCAACCTCTCTTGGGTCGCTTCTCCCTTTTCTTCTTCTCCACTACAGACCTATTCGGTCACCGTCCCCAGTGCGATTCCACTGCGCCAATCTGCAAGTTTAGCGCAAGGCACACTGGGAGCTGTAGTCTTCACCTCACTCGTGAACTTCCGGCGACCCCCCCATGACGCCAGGCATCGGTCACGTTCGACCTTCAAAACAAGCGGCAGCCATTCCAACTACTCATGAGCGGACATGAAACAAGTTGAACGACCTCTTCCAGCTACTCAAAGGATCGAACGCTCCGGAAACGCTTTCTAAACAAGACAGTGAAACAAGTCTTCGTGACTCCCACTAGTCACGCGGACGAACGGATCCGCCCCACGTGAAAGAAGCGGCCACAACCTGCTCCTCACGGCTTGAATAGAAAACGTTTATTCCCCAAAAGTAAGTAATTAGAGCCTCAATGTTCGAGCACCTCGTGATTAAATGAAACCCGAACCACACACACACAACGACACACACGAAGGAAAAACCACGAGCACGCGCCCCCCCCTTCACGAGCACGCGCCTCGGCCCGAAACCGAGCTGCCGGGACCGTCTCGCACACACACACACAAGCGTCTGTTCAAACTGAAACCTGTGTCGTCAGAACAAGCCAAATACGTATATTTAACTTTAACTCTAAGAACCATAATACATCACGAGACTGAACTTCTTCTGTTTGCAGTTGAATTTGGGACTGTGGCCAAATAGTCGTTTCTGTTTAATACACGGTCGACTCACCTTATGTAGTCATGTCACAGAGCTCCACTGCAATACATCTGAAGAAAGTCATCGTCGCACCCTCCAAATCAGAGAAAGAGACAAGGCCAGACGTCCGGGGTCACCATGTTGAAGGGATTTCTCATTAGGTGTTCGAATGACCAGTCTCTCTTAGAAAAATGATGAAGATTTATTGACAGAAACACAGGTTTACAGGTTAACAGAGTTACAGCATGAATAAGCAATTCTTTGTGCACAGAGAATTGTGAGCATTTTGACAGACCTTTCCTCGGCGAGGTTCTTCAAAGAATGCTGCTGATATCTCAGATGTTTGGATCTCTTCAAGCTGCAGTTTGAGCTTCTCTGGTCTCTGATTGGCTCAGAGCACTGATAAGGAGTCCTGGAGCCTCTCGTGCTTGTCAGTTCTATGACCTTGTAGATTTATGGCTGTGGTGAGAAGTCTCTTGAAACTGTGTTCTTTGTTCTGCTTATTTGCTCAGTAAGAGAGTTTTAGAAATGTACTATTAGATGTGTCCTGTGTGCGATATTAATGTAGATTAATGTCCAGATCCTAGTGTGTGTGTGTGGTTTATAAGTACTACTTATTTAGTAGTATGATTCATGTGTTTGTGTGTCTGTGTGCTCTGATCTCCTCAGAAGGCCAAGAGAAGCACAAAGGGCATCTGTCCCCTTAGCATGTTATCTGCATCTGAACATCCTGTTTGTTAGATCTAAAAGTATGTCTTATAATGTTGTCTAATTGCATAAACATATGTAAAACAGTTGTGAATACCTTGATTATAGAGCACTCGTGTATTAATCATATACAGTAGTGTATTCGTTTCAAATGAGATTAACATATAGAACTTCTAAACGTGTGTATTTCCCTTCACCAACCTGCCATTTTTTACATCTTCTCGTGTGAACTTGCACCTTTCCGGCAGTTCAGGATAAAGAGCCGTGACAGCCCCTGGTTTACTCCTGAACTAGCTGATCTCCTGCACTGGAGAGATCATCTTTGGGCCGCAGCGAGAAAATCACACTCAGACACTGATTGGTTGAAATTTCGGCAGCTAAGGAATAAATGTACAACTGCCATCAAAGCCGCAAAACGTAACTACTTCTTATCTCAGACCTCCAAAAATCTAAACGATCCTAAAAAATTCTGGAAAACCATCAAATCTCTCTCAGGCACCCCCCAATCATCATCTGACCTCCCATCACAATTTCTTGTTGACTCTGTTCCTGTGTCAAATAAGCACGAGATCCTGAACTGTTTCAATAAACATTTTGTTGCTTCTAGTTCATTATTTGACACAGTTACAAACGGAAAATCAGCCACTTTATCTAATAATCAAACTTCTACAAATCAAATCCCTCCTACAAGTCAACCATCTGTTAATCACACCTTCTCTTTTTCTCCGTTCTCAGTCAGTGAGGTAAATAAACTGTTAAATGATCTTGATCCTAAAAAATCTGCAGGTCCAGATGAACTTCCACCTTACTTCTTAAGGCTGGCTGCTCATATCATCACAGTCCCTGTGACCCACATCTTTAATCTGTCCATAAGCCAAAACACCATTCCGGATGCTTGGAAAACAGCCTTTGTTCTTCCTTTGCTGAAGGGAGGTGACCCCACCTCACTGAACAATTATCGACCGATCTCTAAACTCTGCATCTTAGCCAAGGTTCTAGAAAAACTGATAAACTCTCAGATCAAAAACTATCTGGACTCATTTAACATCTTACCTCTTCATCAATCTGGTTTCAGGAAAAAACACAGCACAACAACTGCTTCTCTGAAGGTTCTGAATGATGTTGTTGAAGCATTGGATGCTAAGGACTATTGTGCTGCACTTTTCTTAGACCTGTCTAAAGCTTTTGACACTGTGGATCATAACATCCTGTGTCATAAGCTCTCAGAAATCGGTTTCTCTGATCACACCATCGGTTGGTTTTCTAACTATCTTTCCAATCGGAGGCAATGTGTTCAACATAACGGTACTTCTTCCAGCTATTTAACAGTTAAAAATGGTGTACCACAAGGCTCAGTTTTAGGACCCACTCTCTTTACAATCTACATAGCTAATGTAGGTCACTGCATCCCTGATGCATCCTTACATTTCTATGCTGATGATACAGTTGTTTATTGCCGAGCTAAAACAGTAGCTAAGGCTTTCCAGTTACTGCAATCCGCTTTTGACATCATTCAGTCAGATTTGTTCCGTCTCAAACTTGTCCTAAATGCTGATAAAACAAAAGGGATGTTTTTTTCAAGTAGGAAGTCGGTTCCAGCAGATCTTCCTCTGATTTTATCTTCAAATGGTGTCCCTATTGAGTTTGTTGATTCCTATAAATATCTGGGTATCCTGGTCGATTCACATCTCTCTTTTAAACTCCACGTGGAAAACCTAGTGAAGAAACTGAAAGTTAAACTGGGTTTCTTTTTCAGAAACAGATCATGTCTATCACTGAATGTTAGGAAACGCCTTGTATCTGTGACTTTCCTTCCCTCCATTGATTACGGTGACATTCTCTACATGAATGCTCCTACAAGCACCCTGCGGATGTTGGATGTTGTCTATCATGGTGCACTAAGATTCATAACTGGTTGTGATTATCGTACCCACCACTGCACCCTGTATTCACTGGTTAACTGGACATCATTAACCTCACGCAGACTCTTCCACTGGTACATTTTCATCTTTAAATCACTTCTTGGTCTGCTGCCCTCATACATCTCCTCCTACATGTCTTTGCGTGAGTGCAGCTACAGTGTGCGCTCTCAGGACATGATTACCTGCAGTGTTCCGTCAGTGAGGACTGAACTTGGAAAAAGGGCCTTCTCCTACTCCGCTCCTGCTTCATGGAATATCTTACAAAAAGATCTGAAGCTCTCGACCTTGACTTCTCTAAATGGTTTTCAGAATCTGTTGGAATCCTGGCAAAAACCAATGCAGATTTGTTCCTGTCTTTGATTTTATACGTCTACCTTATAATGTTTTGCTAGTTTTTTGATACTTTGTTAAAAGGAGGAATGTGTATATATTATATATATATATATATATATATATATATATATATATATATATGTGTATATATATATATATATATATTTTCTCTCTCTTTTGTTTTCTATTGTTTATTGTTTGATTGTTTATTGTTTAAGGAAATTCTACCATTGCTGTTCATTGTTCTTTAGTTTTAGCAGGTCGCTTTCGTAAATGAGCCCATGAGGTTCAAAAGATTTACCTGACTAAATAAAGGTTGAATGAATGAATGAATGAATGAATGATATATTTATCCACAGAGTTGATGTGATCAGTAAAATGTTGGACTTCCTGAGATTTAATTTTAACCCAGGTGTCGTCAACATATCTGAACCAATGACTTGGTAGTGTCCCTGAAAAGGACGTCAAGGCTCTCTTTTCTACCTCCTCTTGGTAACAATAGGAGAAACTGGAGACCCCATAGCACACCCATGTTTCTGCCTATAATATTGCTCCCCATATGTGAATTAAGTTGACTGCAGGCACAGTTTCAAGAGTTGACACAGTTGTTCTGTGGAAAGCGTGGTACTGCTGCTCAGAGTGGTGTCTGATTTTAACCTTAAAGCTGCACTATGTAACTTTGTAGTGCAGTCTGTAACTTTTCTAACAATACATTTTTAACATATTTCTTCACTCTGTCACTATCTACTGACAGACTGGTGTTAGACAAAGTAATCTCTGAAAAAAACTATAGTCCCCTTGCTTCTCTATCAGCATTTATAAAAACACTAAAAACACAGAGTGACCCGCCGTTAACCAGCCAATAAAAACAGAGCTTGAATTTGAATCAGCCAATAAAAACAGAGCTTGAATTTGAATTTCAGCAGAGCAAGGGGGAGCAGAGCCATATATGGATCTGAGGGGGAGGGATCAGAATGCTTTGCCTGTTGAAAATATTTCTAAGTTCTGTGCTCTACAGAAAGTTACACATAGCACCTTTAAACAGACCACCTCTACTGCCTCATCAACAGGAATGCACGTAAAGAGTGATGTGACATCAAAAGTGACCATTGTTTCATCAGTCTCCATGATGACATCCCTCACCTTATCCACAAAGTCCATTGTATTCTGTATGTGGTGTTCTGAGCTGCCAACTAAAGGGACAAGTACAGACGCCAGATATTTGGAAACATTGTAAGTGACAGAGTTAATCATGCTAACAATTGGTCTTAAAGGTACACCTTGTTTGTGAATTTTAGGTAAACCACACAGACTTAGTGTGGCCTCCCCTGGGTACAGTCTGTGGCACAGAATATGGTCAATAGCCTTGTCCTGCTCCAAAAATTTCAGGCAATCTATCAACTTCTTCTTGTAACCAATTCCTGTATCTCTTTTCAGTGGTTCATAAGTGGTTAAGTCACTAAGGAGTGACATGACTTTCTCATGATAGTCTTTCTGGTTCAAAATCACTGTGTATCTTCCTTTGTCTGCTGGGAGGATTATGATGTTTTTGTCCTTGCTAAGAGTGGTGAGTGCATCCCTCTCTTCTCTACTGATGTTGGAAGGTGGTGGTTTGGCATTACTGAGGCAGGCTGAAACTTTGATTCTGAGTTGTTTTGCTTCAAATTCTTTAATTTTGTTGTTACGGATGGCTGACTCAGTGGCTGTGATCATCTTTACCAGAGAAATTCTACTTGGTGCAGCTGCAAAGTTCAGTCCCCTTTTGGACGAAAGACGAAACATTTCTATCGTTTTTTTGTTTTTTTTTGCTTTTTTTTTTTATGTCCAGAGGACCAGACTTACGGTAGCTTTTTTAGACTATCAAAGATACTTTAGTGGCTGTCCATGACCAATTACCAAAGGCTTGATAATGTCCGACACAGAAGGCAGAGGTTTTTAAGCACCTCCAGTGTCATCCCTCAGAATCAGGTGCAGGTGTGTAGTGATTGAATATTGAACTGCTCTAGTTGTGAAAGAGCGAGTGTGGTTGACAGGGCCAGAAAAATCCTACAGAACCCCCCCTCAGAATTGCGTCTTGGCGATTTAGTCCTTCTTTCAGGCTGGTCCTTGTAGAAGGAGGAGACGAGGCCTGGGTCCAAGATTTGAGATCTCGGGATCCAGGAGTGTTCCTGTGGACCATAACTTTCCAATCCACCAGGTACTGTAAGCCTCTACTGAACCCACTGAACCTTAAGGTGCCCCGTACTGCTGACTACAATATTAGACACATAGTCACGAAAGACTGTACAGACTTAAGGACCAGAAACTGACTGATGGCCCAAAGAAAGAACAGAATATCATTCATTGATAACCAAAGGGAAAACAAACTCAACAATAAACAGAGAAGACCATCAACAAGCAACCAAAGATGCACAAGTACTGACAAAAACAGGCCTGAAAGACAATATGTGATACACATTCCTTCACAGAATGCAAGTTTTAAATTAATTTAAAAAATTGTTTTATTGAACATCCATCCTTTATCTTCTTCCTTTTCGGTGAGCGGGGGTCACTCACTGATGCCCATGTCCAGCAGTCACTGTGTGAGAAGCAGGGGACACCCTGGACAGGGCTCCAGTCCATCACAGGGACACATAGAGACAAACAAGACAAACAACCATTCGCTCTCTCACTCACACCTAGGGACAATTTAGAGTTACTAATCAGTCTAACTGTTAGACTGGTTTCCTCCCACAGACCAAAAACATATGTTAGACTCTAACACATCTGTCCATTGAATTTACTGAATTTCTCTTAAGCTCAGAATTCACTTGTTCTTGAAATTATGGAAACTTTTTGTTTGCAGTCATCACAGGTTGTTGTTGAAAGAACCCTTCACTCAATCTGTGCTAATTTTGTCCTCTTTATGTATGAGAGGTCAGCAAATAGCAGTGAGAATGATCAGTTGTACTGCATTTTTATCTTTTTTTTTAAACTTTTTCTATTTTTCATGCTTGTGTTCATAAATATAATTTTTTCAACTTTGTTTTCTTTGTTCATGTCTTGTTTTCTTTTTCTGCATTTGTTTTATTTTGTGAGATGTATTTCTTGTGTATTCTGTCCACTGTTTATTTGTATTGTAACAAACGGTAAGTTTGGTTTACTTTGGTACCTTCAGCTGTCCTCAGTTACACTCATCATGTCTCTTGTTTATCATTTTATCATTTATTACTCAATACTCACCTAATTATTCCTCGCAGAATAAACAGCACTTGTCTTTTCTTGTGTAATAACAACTTAATGTCATACTACAAATTTTATTTTGTTTTTGTTTGTGACCTTGGCATTGAATTTGTTTCGTGTCACGTCTTGTCTACTTACGTTTCTTTGTGTATTTCAAGTGCTCATTTCATGCAACCATTCATTACTGTCTTTCATAAAGATTATTTAACAAGATACCTGTTTGGTTGAATTTTATTGTTACTGATCGTTTTCCCAGCAGCAGTGAATGACCTTTGTTTGTAGTGATTTACTGCAAAATTAGCAAAGTTGTGAATCAAGTTTGTTGGGACTTTTGGATTCCTAGTGTGGCAAAATGTCTGACTACAGTAGTCTGACTTCTGCTCCAGCTAGTTGGGTAAACGTGTCAGTAGTTGACAAAAAAGTAGTTACAAAGTATTGTGCAACATTGATACTTGATATCAAGGATATAAAATAACATAAATCGTTAATGGCTAAAATTTTTATCCACAAAAGTCGTTTCCTGAAAATTACTCCCATGTTCAACTTTTTTTAAATGAAATAATTTTATTTAAGGTAGTGCTTAAACGCTGCTACCTTCCAAAAGCCCAATTAATAGCTGATTTTAAGACTTGAAACTCCTCTTGCATTGGTAAAATTTTTTACTTTGCAGTTTTCTCAAATTGTTCATTTTCTTTGTTAATTATATTTATATTCGTAATTTCTGTTTAGCTTTTTTGTCATATCAACTGTGAACATGTTTTTTTATACAATAAAACTGTTAACAAAACAGTAAAAACAATATCAATATTATAGAACAAAATGAACAAGAGAATAATGCCAGGGGGATATAAAGCAAACACAAATAAAGCAAAGTGTATTTAAACATATACCTACATGCACACATATAGATATACACATACACATATACAGACATATAAATATACAGTACTGTATATGTAAAGAGAAAAAAGTTAAGTCACAAAAATGTTGAAGTGGGTACACAGATCAGTTGTTGAATGGCTTTACTATTGTTTGAGTATACTGACTGTGAACATGCTTTTCTTGTTGTATGCCATTACTGGGTATCTATTACGTTGTCTTTTGTTTTGTTTTCAATAAAGACAACAACAAAAAGATTCATGTGCCCCACCTCCCAGGACTGGAAATACGTCACCAGTCATACAGCGTTTTTCAAAACAAACAATATAACTCATCATTACCTATAAAATATTTATCCTACACAACAAAAAACATATATACCTATATTTCAAAATATTTATATTTTATTATTTCATTTTTATTTCATTTTTATTTCATTTTTTTAAAGTCTTCAATGTAAAATGGTTAA